>JACEFZ010015927.1:0-55000 GCA_014155875.1 Cepaea nemoralis
TTCAAAAATTTTTTGAATTTATCTATATTTTAAAAAAAAGTATTTTATTTTGCCATGATTAAGATTACATGACAAGATAATGGCAGAATAAAAATCCGGGTTTACTATAGCTAAATATATCTAGGAATGACAACAGGCAGGTGGCGTGATATTGACTATATCTCTCATCTAGTGCTGATGTATACAAATATGGCGCCAGCACCGTACCCTACACCCAATACAGCTCAAGGCAGGGGAAAGGGTCTGTGGAGGGTGGGTGGTATTACTTTGTCATTATTAAAAGTAATAGAATGGTAGGAATACTTGTGTGAGAATGTTTTTCATAGCTTGTATATAATTCAGTCAAGTGACATCTGCATAGTTCGCAGTATAACTTTATGTTTATCGTTTTGGTTGTGCATTCTTACAGACTGTTGTTTGTCCATCTCTTGACATATTCTCGCTTGTGTTATTACCTATCTTCTTAATGACTGCATTTGACTTGTCCTTCCTGTATAGAACTTTATAAAAGTGCTATGTCTATAATGTGACTTCTATCTTTTTGTATTTATTCCACCAGCTTTTTTTCATTTCCAGCTTCTGGGATGTCTATATTTGTTTTTGATTTCCGATAAATACAAATGTGTTATTATGTATTTCACACTTGTAGGTTAGATATTGTAATTGCTTGTTCACGCTTGTGTGTGTCAGATGTAAAATTTACATTAGCGTTTCTTCAGGCATATAAGTAGAGTTAAGATATTCAGCTGTTATAAGTATTGAGTATTTATGAGGCAGTTTTCCACTTAGATTTGTTTTTTATTTTTTGCTCTCTTGTGTCTGATAGATTATTGCTGTCTCTACCATACACCTCTCTGTAGTGTAATATGATATGATTTAAAATAAGTGTAGTTAGTGTTCTTTATTAATACACATTCCCTGTACTTTATTCTTTATTTATTTATATTGAGCAACTGTGCTTTTTTTTCTTGCAGGCTATGGCGCGAGATGAGCGCAACTATTACCAGGAAACTCCAAAACAGATTCAGCGTAAGATAACCCGCTTCAAGAGTATTCCAGAAATGTACAGTGTTTACGCAGATGCCAGGCCAGGTGAGGCAACTCGCATGACCCAGAAGCAAGTTGTCTAAACTTGTTCCTATGAGCTGTATATAATATTCACATTGATGAAGATAGTGTTTATGTGGGGCACAGCTATAGATACCACGAAACATAGCTTGTAAAATTACCGATATAAGACATTCAATCCAGGCTCTGTGTGTACATGTGTTTGAGTAAAATCAACTTTGTGTACATGTGTTTGAGTAAAAGCAACTTTGTGTACATGTGAAAGATGTTGCAAAAGCAAATCTAGTCAGCAGGATTATGTTTGGGTTCTGGTGTAATGTTTAGTTAGTGAATGTGTGTTGTTTGTAATGTACTATATGTTGCTTTTACACAAAGTAACAAACTCATCATCATAAAGTATTGAAACTGCTGGGCTGATCATGAAGTGTCTGTTGATTCCATTACATGGATGCCTGTCTTGTGTCACTCTCTTTAGTTCCATGTATGTCGGCTTTTATATATCTACTTTTCTGTTTTATTTGGTTTACAATTTCAGCATTTTCCCTCTATTTTATTTTATATTTCTTATGTCGTGAATGCCTTTTCTTCTGTATTACTTTAAGAAATCTTGTTCTCTTTTATTTTCCATAACTTGTCAATTGTTCACTCCAGCTAGTTCATTAGTCATTCTTCAGTACTGCCATATCTTGAATGCTTATATATACTGTCCGTCCATCACCTGTATCCGTGGTGCATTTGTCAGAAGCATGTAATGCAACTGGCCATTTGTATATGCAGAGGATTCTTTTCCATAATTCAAATTGTATATTCCTAGAGGTCAGTTGATTGTAATTTGTGTTGAATGGAATGCAGTACTGTAACTGGTATGAATATATATTATATATATATATATATATATATATATATATATATATATATATATATATATGGAGTTTCATTTTTCTACTTTAGTTTCTGTTTTGGATGCACGTCTTGTCTGTGCTAGCAAGCAGTGATGGCAGAACCTATTTTCTGTTTCCTGTTTTCTGTCCTTATGTCTTGTAAAACTTTCTTGATCATTTGAAATAGTATCATTGACAAAAACATCTAAAAGCTAACATGGAATTGGGTTGTTAGTAAAAATATTTTAAAAGTTATACAGAAATTTAATACCTGTTTTTTAGTAATAGATTTGCTCTATCAAATGTTTTGTTTGTTGGTAATTTAAGAATGTTGCTTTGAGTGAATGTGGGAAAGTGATGTACATATTAATATGTGATGACTGTTTAAAGAAGTATCAGAAAATTGTCTCCATCCGCTGAATTAACTGTATTAAAGGAATGGTTTCCCTTTTAATTTGTGTGTGTTTGTTCTTTATTAAGTTTTGGATGGAGAATACGATACATACACACATCGTGATTGTAACTGACTCAGAAAGCATGCTGAGTAAGGAGAGGACCGGCAAGCTTCATGCAGAGTGGCTTGCTTCGCTTCGGAAGTCACGGGTGGCAAGCATCGTCTGGATCTTTTCTCCGGGGCATGCTGGTGTGCTGGGGAATGAACAGGCAGACAGATTGGCTGGCTCTGCAAAACTTGGTGGAAGTATTGATGCATGAATAAAGGCAACGTGGTTGCGGCTTGTGGGAGCACGTGTACACCTCGGAGGAAGCAAAATGGATCACCATGGTCTGGCAAAATGACAGCGATGGAGTGACGAGGGAGATCTGGCCTGATGGCTCGACAGCTTAGAGGAAAGGTGAGACAGGCCATATAATCAGATTGCCACTAGGTACTATTGGGAGTTTGAACTCTTCGCTGGCTTCTGACGGATGGGGACAGGAAGCGCTTATGGGGAATGCCCCTGAATCCTGTGATGTCGGTTCCTAAATCAATCAATCAATTTTTATTAAGTCTGAAAATTATTATCTAAGGTAAAGGGGGCAGGTTTTCATGACATGTGCATATCTGAACCTGAAACATCCTGCTCAAGTTTTGCTTTTGCTCAAACGATTTAGAAAACTCACTTAATACTGTCTGAGTTTGCTATTGTTAGGAAGAAAGAGTGAGAGGATCTTGTTGTGCGTAAAGATGGTTCATGTTCAAACATGATTAAGAAAACTCACTTAATACTGTATGTATTTTGCTATTGTTTTGAAGAAAAAAATGAGAGGATCCTGCTGATGATCTCATATTCAGTTCAATCAGGTGCCATCTCCACAATGAAGGTTGGCTGCAATGGATCTCCAACACTGTCTCTTGCTTCTGACTGTAAATTCTGTCAGGTTGATGTTCGTCCATCTCTTGATGTTATCTTCTTACTTGTATTGTTGTCTACCTCTTGCTCGCTTGCCTTTAACCTTGCCCTGCAGTATGGTTTTTATAAGAGTTATGTCTTTTAACCTGGTCAAAATACTTAACTTGCCCCTTTGTTTATTTATTTGTCGACTTTTCCTTCCCAGATTTTCTAGAATCCTCTGTATTTGATTGTTTTTGTTTCCATGAAATACAGACATATTATTCTGTATATCCACATCTCCAGGGCCTCTATTCAACTTTCTAAGTACTTGTTCAATGTCCAGGCTTCTGAACGATATAGTAGTGTTGAATATACATAACATTTAACAATTCTTATTTTTAATGCGTTGTTAATCTCTCTAGATGTTGATACTGATTTCATGCTGCTGAAAGTAATTTTGGCCATTCTATTCTTTTTGATTTCTGTTTCATTTCTTTCATCATCTGTTATTACACGTCCAAGATAGGAGAAACTTGTTCTAGGGACTTTAAATGTTTATAGCTGATAGCTGAAGTCATTTTTATTTACTCTATTCCAAGCAATTTGGACTTCCTTCTGTCACAGGCATATGATAGAGTTTACATAGTAAAACTAGGGGGCAGTTGGAGGAATTATGTGGAACTGAAAGAGATAAAAACAGTATATTATTGGCATCCTTTCCGTCTTGAAGACGATAGTTTGTTACATTGTGCTTCAAAAAGGCATAATAACTACAACCCATGAAGAATGTAACTGATCAGACCAATGCGTGCTGTAAATGTTTGTCCACAATGGCTGCATGTGAACACATGATCATTTTCACCATCACACAGCCATCTTATGTCTCTCGCGCTTAGTGTGACCTACCTGCAATCATTTTCTTCTTTGTCTTTATTCCGTTTCTGATATTTGCCCTCCATGCAACACGTTTGGCAGCGACTTGCTCCCAATGTGCATTATCAATGCCAGTATCAATCATGTCCTGTTTACGCACATCTTTGTATCATAGTAGAGGCTGACCCCGAGATTTCTTACCCGTTTGTATGTAATTCACTGAAAAAGATGTCCTTTGGCATTCTACCATCATTCATCTTCCTAACGTGTCCTATCCAAGTCCATGAAAACTGAGCATAGTAACAAACTGTCACACAACCTGATCTTTCCAATACTTCAGTGTTTGTGATTTTGTCTTGCCACTTAATACTGCATATGAAAGCTGTTTTCTCTTGGTATGAGTAAGTTGACCAGGTTTCACTGCCATAAAGAAGAGTACTAAGGACACAGGCTTGATAGACAAGGACTTTTCTTTTTGCAGTAAGGTTCCTGTTCTCCCAGACTTTCTTTGTTAACTTGTTCATTGTTGTTGCTGCATTACCAATCCTGATGTTGATTTCCTTATCTGGGGATAATTTGCTATTTACCTCGGATCCAAAATATGTAAAAAGGTCTACCGTCTCCAGTTCGGCGTTATCAATAACGATTGATGGTACCCCATGTGCACCTTGTGACATAACCTGTCTTCTTTTTGCTAATTGTTAAATCAAATTCAGAACAAGCAGTGGAGAATGCAGATAGTAGATATTGTAATTCTTCCTCAGAGTGGGTCGTAATTGCAGCATCATCTGCAAACAGCATCTCGCTGATCAGCACCCTCCTAATTTTGGTCTTGGCCTTCAATCTCTGAGCATTGTAGAGGCCACCATCTGAGCGTGAGTGTATATACCACCTTCCTGATCACGAATGGCATATTTCAAAGAGGGTGGGAGCTAGTACCCAACCTTGCTCAACTCCACTCTTGATTTCAAACTCTTCTGAAGTTGCACCATCAAACTTGATTATTCCCTTCATATAGATTAACCATTAAACATAATGAATTGATTTGTACACGAGTTATGGCATGCAATAGATGTAAATTCACTAACCCAAGTTGGCATTGTTAGTCTGCCACTGTTTGAGAAGACAATCTCATTGATGAGATAATGTTGGTGTTTGAACTCTTGAAGAATCACCGTTGTTGGGAAAGCATTTCAGTCTCAGTGGAAACAGCATCATAAAGATGCCGTATTAACTATTGCATACTTTGGTTTAACAGTTAACCATTACAGCTGTGGATACTCTACATGTGCTTTTGTTTAGTAAATCTCTGGATGATCGGTATGCATGTTCCATGTGGTAACTGACAGATTTGTATGTGATTTATGATGCTAAATCTGCACCATTTGTGTTGGTGTGATAAGACCATGTGATGTTATTTTTATGTACTTGCATGTATTTTCTGTGGCTTGTCTTTGACAGATTGGTGCTTGTGTGTATATATTGGAAGAGATTAATACCCCATGTACCTGCGATAGTGTACCTGTAGCTTGAATGTTTATGACGATGGATGTGTAATCCCTGTGTTGACTGTGATGGATCTGTTCTATAGGTGTTGACTGATGGATCTGTTCTGTAGGTGTTTACTGTGATGCACCTTTTCTTTAGGTGTTTATTGTGTTGGATCTGTTCTATAGGCTTTGACTGATGGATCTGTTCTGTAGTTGTTTTCTGTGATGGATCTGTTATAAAGGTGTTTACTGTGATGGATCTGTTCACCAGGCGTCCACTTAGATGCATGATTGATCTGTTCTTCATGTGTTTATGGTGATTCACTTGTTTACTGATATTGAATCTATTCTCAATGTTTACTGTGATAAATCTCTTCTCCATGTCTTTACTGTGATAAATCTCTTCTCCATGTCTTTACTGTGACAAATGAGTTTACCATGATGAATTTGCTCTCCATATGTTTACTGTGACTCATATGTATTTTAATATTGAAGGTGCATACTGCAGAAAAATTCAACAGATATTAAAGCAACGTAATGAATCCATTTAGCTGAAAAATACAATATACATTGATATGTTTCACTGTTGGTATTAGCATAGTAGTATTTAATAGACTTTTTTTTCTGCATATCCTTGTTAACATGTGTCAGATGCTGTCAACATCAGCATCTTTCAGATGATTGTTGATTTCTTGCCAAGATTACGATCATTAGTTTGCAATTGCTTTCTGAGCGACCGGCTCACATACCCCATAAGTTACCAATGTGGAGAGAACTGCTACAGATTCTCTCACAACGTCACGTTACTTACGAGATTACGGAGAAAGTTGTGTAACCTCTAGACCAGGGAGGCCAGCATTTAATAGACTATCATGTCATTTTATGTACATCATTACGGTTTACATGTATGTATTGCTATTACTTCTGCAATTTTCAACTACCTTTGGTTATGTGTGGTGAATAGCTCAACGACAACCTCTTTGTCACATGCCCAGAGTTTAATAGGTGGCAAAGGTTCTTTCAGATTGGTTTAGTGGGTTTCTCAGAATTTTTCTATTAGTTTCTTTATCCTTTTAGGGATATGTTTTTAACTTCTGTTTTCTATCTTTCAGTTCTGTCTATGTAAATGAACTGGCATTTACATTGAAATTGATATATGCAATTAGATTTGGCATACAAAGGCAGAGTTTCTTTTACTGATGGGGTTTGGTATAGGAATGGTTTTGTATCTCAGAACTGGAATTACAGCATAGAATGTTCGACCAACTCATAACACTTATTTTTCTTGTTTTGAGACAGTCCTATATGTGTTGCATCATGTCATCACCCAGAAGGTGATGCATAAATACTTGGAGTTTGGGGACCAGTGTCCATTGGACAGTGGTTTGGGTGGGTGCCAGTGGTGCTTTATGAATCCAGTAGGTTTACTATTGTAGATTTAAATGTTTCTATATGGGTTCATATTCTTCTGCCAGTGTATCTTGAGCACAAATCCTCTTGTATGGTTGAACAGGGTTGTACTAGACCACATTTATACTGGGCAGATGTGAAGCTGGAAACTTAGGTACTAGCATGTCCTTTTCTTTCTGGTACACTGATTTTTGGGTGGTGCCATCTTCTCTATGCGTGAATAGTATGTCTAACGATGGCACAGTTCTGTTGAAAACCACAGGGAAATGTTCTTATTTGGCCAGTTCATGGTGACATGAAATAGTGTAGGTAGTTTGTTGGTGATTATGATAATTATGTCATCTACATACGAGTGGTAGAAATCTGTCTTTGATATCTAAATAGGACATACATTGAAAAAACCTGAGAATAGTATAACTCGTAAGGTTTTTATCTGAACCCACAAGGCAAACAAAGTAGAGGAAAACCTAAAATACATGGAGAAGATAATTAGAGACCGGAACAAATAATAAGGGGGAGGTTATGGACAGAGCTGTATGAGATAGCAAAAGATAGGAAGGCTTGAAGTGAGTTGGTTGAGGGTTCATCTTGTACACCATACTGACAGGTTGTATAGTGCAACACAGTGTAGATTTAGAACAAAACTTTACACAATCAAAGACTGTGAATTAAGGATTTAACATACTTATAACTATAAACTACCACCTATATTTAACAGTTTAGAATTGAGAATTAAAGATTTGTTCTTATAAATGTATCTGAATATGCCTTTTTCAAGTGGCATATGTGTTCATGTCTCTCCACAGATCTCAGTTCATGGTGTTCTAGATCATTTCTATTGATGATATTCATCCATGCCATTATCTTAAACCACCAATCATCACTTTTCTTGGTTTTCCTCTGCTTCTACCATTGATCTTTCCAGTCAACACAATCTTCTCTAATACTTCCCTTCTCATTAATTGACACTGGTTGTCTGTTTCCTGTTGTTGTGTATAATGTTCTACTTTCATTAGCCTCTTCCAGGAAATCATTAGTTATTTTGGCCGTCCAAAGTATTTGAATTATCATATCTAACTGTTCACACGCCTCTATTTATTCATATCAAACTGTTTAAACTGTTTATAACTATGCTGTCCTCCCTATATATTCAGACCTAACTGTCCACACACCTCTATATATTCATAACCGATTGTTCACATATCATTGGCAGCACACATCCTATCTGGCCCCTGGCAGCCTAACTATACGTAAACTTTGAAGCCAAAAGAGCGCCTTTAACCACCATTTCTGCTCCCACATGGGAACCTAGCAGTTGTGCCTATTGTGTTTTTTGTTTTTTTTTAAATCTGTGTTGTCCTGTACTTGACAAAGATTCTTAGAATCGAAACGTTGGCCGTCCTTTGCATCCTATAGTACTTATTTTTGGATTTTATTATTTCATTTTATATATTTATTGATTGTTTCTGATTTTGGATAAGTTACACTTCATTTTCACCTGTGTTGTGATGGAGTTCTTTGTAAGGTATGTACATGGTGTCTGTGTTTAGTATGTCTCTTCTTTTTGCAGGAGCTAAATATACCTAATTGTTTGCAATCCATAAGGTATTTGAAACATCCCGTAAACCACGTCTCCACTGCCTCCAAGATCTTCCTAAATGTCCAAGATATAGCAGGATGGGTTCAGTATAACACTTCAGTGCTCTCTTTCTGACATTCAGTGAAAGTGATTTATTACATCAGATATGTTTCATCTTTTGAAATGCAGCTTTTGCTCTTAATTGTTGTCACACATCTTCCATCTGATGTTATCATTGCCCCCAAATATTCAAAGGTGGTGACTTGGTTAAGCATTTTTGCTTCTATTGTTATGTCACATTTTGGTGTGTCTTTTTCTCTGATAAAACCATAATAAATTTCTAGTCTAGTAAAGTGGTAAATGACCCAGTTCCATGCCGTTGTGGCATATTGTGCTCGGTGTAGATGTTTTTGATCAAACAGCACTCATGGAGTGATGTGATCAGTATCATGCCATCCTCCCTATCTCCCAGAAATATTTCTGGTATCCATTTTATGAGGCTTGGTCAACTGGACCACAAACAAGAAATTTCACCTAAAGTGGTATTTTAACCTAAGACCACAGGCTTCTTTGGGAATAAGTACAGCATGGCCATTGCTTTCTGTGTGTTTTCTGCTGACTCAAATTGGGCCCCTTGCAGCTGCATTTTAAGCTAGGGAATAGTCAAGGAGCCATTCCTATAGAGTAGGAACCTGACAGGCCAGAGGAATATTGTGTTTGGCCAAGATATCCTGAATCAGATGTGAAGAATGTCCAGTTTAGTCGATGGATCGACATCACGGCACACGGGTGCAACCCATAAGTGCTCCGTTTTTCTCCTAACTCAAATCTGAGCCTGGAGAAACTCAGCTCAGTGCACAAACTCTGTAGTTCACCGGCGAGGATCCTGAAAATACTTTGGGTAGAACTCAAAATTTTGCCCGGGCAGCGCCGTTAGGCTACTATTTTTCGATTTCCAACTGCCAGGGGATTTTTTTATGTGCGCAACAATACACACGGGTGTCCGATCTCACTAACCAGAGACCAGAGGAAATTTTTTACCAGAAGTCCACGTGAAAAAATCCCAGCATCACCAGGGCCTGAACCCGGGACCTCCAGCACTCAGGGTGGACACCATACCTCGAGACCACGCAGCTCCCCGCAGATGTGAAGAATGTGAATGAACAGACCTCTGGGTAATGCAAACTTGACAGCTCCATCATAACAATGTGGGCGCCCCCCCCCCCCCCCCCCCCCCTCACCCATTGTTCTAATCTGATTCAGACTGTATAGGTCAAACTCAGCATTCCTCTGGTTTGTCAGGCTCCTGACATGGCAGCTTTTGATTTTTGAAGGTTCAACTGAAAGGGACCCAATTTGAGTCACCAGAAGACATGCAGAACATGACACCCACTCTGTACTCCATTCACAAAGAGGCCTTCCTGAAATGCTAACATTGGTGGGACCACTGGGAATTTAATCCCAAGTAAATTAGTTTGAAGGGGATTACGGTTTCGGATATCCAGATGAGTGATTGTATTTTTCCCAGCCAAAGATCTGATACTTTTTTTAACAGACCCAATACAGAATATATTCCAGGAAATGACATACAAAAACTATTTGGTCTACATAGAACATGGCTTGAAGGTGCAATGGTTTGATTCTGTAGCTGGTCATTGCACATTTAAGCTAAAACAAAATTAGAAATAGGAATATTGTTTTCACAACTTGAGCTAGTCTTATAAAGATATATACAATTAGCACATATATCATGTGAGAGTGACACAAGTAACTTGGACTATATTTATATTCCACTGTAGGGAAAATGCAAATATTTGGCTAGCAAGACTTGTGTTTTACTTTGATTGTTTTATAATTATACAAATTATATAAACTTAGATACCTACATGTTTACATTCAAGATTGTTGTTGCTCCGGTAGTACTTGGACCTCACTCTGCCATGTCATCTAATGATAATTGCAAGTGTATAGTAGCTGTTGCTTTGTTTCATACGAAGGGTTTCATAGATTTGGTCTTAGAGTCAGAGGTTTTCTGAAGCATTTAAGTCCTTAGTAGTAAAAATTCCCTATAGGGTCTTGTACACAATTGGAACCCTGGTATCTATGCAGTATCTATGACATTGTTGTCATCAATAAAATCCCTCTGACATTTCTGTTTTTAATATCTGCTAAAATATTGGTATGTTTTGTCAAAGTGTGTCAAGTTATTCAGTCTATAGACTATGGATGTGAATGCAGGACAGTGAGTAATGAAATGATGAAAAAATTAACAGGCAGTAGATATGTGGTCTTTGAGAAGTGTTGAAAATATTGTGGACATAACACATGCTGAGGTATTGATAGCTGCAAGTGTTACAAGATCCTTCATTAAAACCATAAGGAAAAGACATGTCTTAGTTTATCTGGCATATCAACAGAAGAGGTGGAATAGAGAAATTAGCCTTATGTTGCAAATAATAAACAAGAGAGGCAGTAGAAGGCATGATAAGATGTATGTGGGAAGTTGAAACACCTTGGTTACAAATAAGATATGCAACAACATCATCATCAAAATATCAGACAAAAGAGACAATTGGAGAGTTTCGATCGCCCAGGTCTGTTCCAGACCAGCCATCCTGAAAAAGAAGAAGAAGAAGACTGGTGAGATGTTTTCATGGCAATTTACTATCTAATAAAATTACTTACTAATAAATCTAGCTTTCTGACTACCCATAAGTATATTCTTGTAAATTAGTGTTTTCATTTCCCCTTCACTAACATCTTAGTTAACATCTAACTTAAATATGTCTTGATAACATTTAGAATTATTAACATATCATCACATCTTTATCATCCTTTGAAATACTGGGTCTCAGCATCAGTTTGTTGAATAAAATATCTACCTGGACACATGTCACTCCAGTTTCTTTGGCTTCTTTAGTGGTTTCTATCCAGATTCTCATTTGTCCATTTTTTTTCTACTCCCTCTCTTCATTTGTATCTGTATTGGTTTGATTAATCTTCTTTAATATTTTGGGTTTGTGATCATGTCTATTGATCTGATATGAAGAATTCAGTAGGTTTATATGTTGGAGATGTAGTGGTTAGTTCACTTGCCTGTCAAAACAGTGGTTTGGGTTCAATCTCCAGCTGAGGCAAGTTTAATTTTGATGACCAATATGACTCTACGGTCATGAAAATGGGTACCAGACAAGTTTCTAAAAAGGAAGAAAACATAACATTTAATATTATAGCTAAGATTATTTCAAAATAAACTAGGTGGAGTTTAATTGAAACATCACATTTAATATTGTAACAAAATAAACAAGGTAGAGTTAATTGAACCATAACAATTAATAGTGTAGCTAAGATTATGACAACATAAACTAGGTAGAGTTTAATTGAAACAATACATTGAATATTGTGGCTAAGATTATGAGTTTAATTGAAGCATATTTATTATTGCAGCCAAGAGTGTGACAAACCAAACTTAACTCGACAGAGCTTAACTGAAACTTTAATTTTGTAGTTAAAATTATAACATAAACTATTTCTCATTTATATGCGTATACGCGTGCAAAAGGCACATGCCTGTGCATTTTGTCATGCATGCATGTATATATCCCCCCCCCCCCCCACCCCTCTCTCTCTTTCTCTCTCTCTCTCTCATTCATATCCTAGACTAAATATATGTTACCTGCTCTTTCAGCTTCAAACAATCAAGCCAGACCACCCCTTGTGACACTGTCACCCACAAGATACTTAACTAGACGAACAGAGGCATGTCTCAGAAATGGTAATTTTGTGACTCCACCAGCCTCATATGCTATGGAGGTCTTTGTTCCTGATGGTATGTACATGTCTTTTATTCATTTTGTAACTGCTAAGAACCCTACTGTTCATGTTATCTTGTCTTGAAGATAGAAGAACAATCACAGAGATAATAATACATATAAGAGTTATGTGAATAGAATAAGAGAAGCTTCTGGTCACTGTTGCATCTTAGTATGATAACTCTTGGGAGGTATGATCACCCATACCAATTAGCAAGACAGTAGATGATGATGATAGAAAGGATAAAAGGATAAGCAAAATTAGATTAGCTAAATAGTTTTAAGTTTCTTATCGCATTGTTTATAAATTTCATAATAGTTAACCATTTATAGTTATAGAATGTCACAATAATATCCACACACAGAGATACTTCTGATGAATTTCACATCTTTTTACCATAAAAACGTTTGCATAGCACAAAACCTATGTTTTTGTTTAAGAGTACGCTTTGAAAATAAAATCATACCATGTACACTACATGCTTTGGCAAGTGGTATTTATTCTTCAGCCTGAAAAAAAAAATTTGACAGACACTAGCAAAGATACAGATGCTACAAGGAAAACAAAAACGGATGATTTCAAATAATGTGAACTGTTTTGATATATTAAGCATATCTTACCTTTCATCTGTCATTAGCATCTTTGTAATTTATTCTATGTCACGCAACTATTTTACATTAAATTATGCCTAAAACCAAGTAATTTTCACCAGTTCTACAATAAACAACTCACCTTAAGTAAATAAAGCTAATTTATATGATTACCATAAAGGTATCTTGGCGATATACTGTAAGGAGATAACAAAAACTCTGTGAATAGCAGACACTTGGGTAAACCACAGTTATGTAAATAAAACAAGTCTCATTTAAAATGATAGTGGTGACATTGAAACGTAAGACAGTGTGCTTTGTTTATTTTGTTTGAAAGAACTCATTACACTACTCCATTATATGTTGAGCTCTCTGTCTGCAGTATGCACCTGACGAGATACTGTGAAATATGTCAGGCAATAAATTGTGCAATATGTTGTTTGTGGCTTCATTATTCAAATTCACATTGGGAGAATGTTGTTTTGAAGTAATGCCGTAACTCTACCATATATTAATGACATGCAAATGATTGCTTTACTTACACACATTCTATTTCTTTAATGCATGCATATTTGTTTAAAACAAACATTTTGTTTGTGTCACACAACTATTTTATTTATTTGCTTATTTCACACAGATTGTAAGAGTCCAACAGAAAGTGCTGTTTGTTTAAGAAACAGCTATGTTATACAAACAGAACATAAAATTGTTCTTGTCTGATCTGAATGTCTTTCTATTGTCATGTGCTTTCAACTTCTTTCCTTTATTTCTGATTTCAGTTTCTTTTCTTTATTTTCTAAACATGCCATTCAGTGCCTGTGCATTTATTTATCATGTTTTTGATTTAGTGTAGCCTAACAAGCATAAATATTAGAAATAAGCATCTGCTTGACAATACATAGCAGTTGACATAGCTGAAAGAACAAGAGCACTCCAGTTCTTAAACTTCCAGTACGTTAATGTTGGGGTAAGTGGTTACACCCCTCTATTCCAGTCAGCATGACTTAATTGCTTACTGCACGCTCAGAAAGCAGTGGCAAATTACTGAATGTAAAACTGCCTAGAAAATCAACTGATGGTTGAGAGAAATATCCTGCAAAGAACATGCAATTATGTTTGTTTGCAAACAGCTTATTTGTTTAACACATTGCTGTTCTTTATTTCAGCTGCTATTTGTCGCGTGAGACGGCGCTTACAATTTGGCCGCAAACCACCACGAGACAGGGAAGTGAAGAACACATAAAGCATGACACGGGGAGTTTGATGTTATAAATTTATGCAGCATGTTATACAACAACAGCTAAGTCAGCAATGCTATTTGTTTTATTGTTAAAGTTTTCAGAGAGAAATAATCTCATAATTTGTGCTATTAAAATGTATGTGTTTTTTTCCCCAGAAGGATTCAAAATTGTATCTGTTTAATCATTTAAGGGAAAAAAAATCTAAATATGTTTTTGTTTCATTTATAAACAAATGCATCTTGAAATGAAGCATGATAACTTTGTTGAAGAATTTGTGTAACATTCTAATAACATCTGCTGTACAAATGTAAAGAAGGAGAACAGATTGTTTGCATACGCTTTAAGAATGTGATCATCATCATCATCATCACCATACTCGTCTTCATCATCATGCGCCCTGCCAGCTGATGTAGACCTTCATGTCTCCACAGAAATCCATAGCTTGATGATTCAGTAGCTAACACTTAATGAACAAAAATTTATACTAAGCACAAAAAAATTTTGAGGTAGACGTGAGAAAAGATTCTTGACAACTTTTCATCACAACATAGAAAGATATCAACAATGAATTGATACATTCTGCCGGAGAATGGGAGTCTGAAAAAAGACACAGAAAATGACAGAGAAGCATGATCGATAGTGACACACATGCATATACAAGTGAACTTTTTGACCAAAATCTTTATCATTGGGACTTTGTTCAAAACATTTGCTTGTATCTATGTGTTTTTCTCCATTCGTCGAGCTTCTCAATCATATTCTGTATCTTTATTCAGACTTTGTAAAATCTCTGTCGCAGCAAACCCCTACAGTCATGGAGAATGGGAGCTGTGGACAGACATGATCAGTTGTGCAGTCTGCAAGACACTTTATGAGGATGATGAATTGACCGAATGAGTATTTCAGGTGTTTACAATATATTTGTTTGAGCTCAAACTTGTGACTTCTTTATTTGGTGAAACAGTTTGCTTTAGTTTGTATTTCAAGTAATTTTGCTGCACATTGTTAAATCTATAAGTTCTCAGATTCCTCTATTAAATAATCCACATGGTGCATGCACTCTGCAGTACTAGTGAGTATCACATCCATGCTTCTGTCATCCATACTTCAATATGTCATCCCCAAATACTGATCTTCTATCATCCATGCTTCAATATGTCATCCCCAAATACTGGTCTTCTATCATCCATGCTTCAATATACCATCCCGAGATACTGGTCTTCTATCATCCATGCTTCAATATAATCCCCAAATACTGGTATTCTACCCTTCCTTCTATATGCCATCCCCAGATACTTGTCTTCTGTCATCCATGCTTCACTATACCATCCCGAGATACTGGTCTTCTATTATCCGTGCTTCAATATACCATCCTCAAATACTGGTCTTCTATCATCCATGCTTCAGTATACTATCCCCAGTTACTGGTTTCTTCTTATCAGTTCTTGGAAATGTCAGCCTCACATAATACTCCCCCCCCCCCCCACCACCACCACCAAAACTCTTAAAGCACAAGCAAATGTTCCTGTGTTTGTTGCAGAAGAGTCCTTTCTCTTGGAGTTTGCTACTTTAATGAGTTTGCTATTTCTCATGGGTTTTCTATTTCTATTGAGTTGCTTTGTTTCTTTTGAGTTTTTTTTTTAAATTTCTGCTGAATTTGCTGTTTCTTTTGAGTTTGCTATTTCTATTAAGTTTGTTATTTTTAGTGATTTTTCTATTTCTGTTGAGTTTGCTATTTCCAGTTACTAAACTACACTTATAACAGTGTGTTGTAAATGCATTGAAGTTTTGGTAAAAATTACCAGCCACAAATACTGACATCATGTGATAAGCCCTGGCAAAATGGCCTGAAATACTGGGTCCTTGTCCTGTAAAAGTTAAGATGTCTAAAACACACCACCCAGGGTAGGAATTGATGAGGAGCACCCATCTGCAGGTGCCATGAGGATTAGCCACGCTTGTTGGTTGATCAGAATTGTTTCTATCAGTTTTACTTGTACTCAATGGCCGATATTATTTTCAGGTCATTTTTAGACTGGAAGTGATTAGACTCGCCTTTCAGCACGGTGGTCATAGATTCAATCCACATTAAGGCGGATTTGGATTTAAATTCCCAGGTCGACCCAGCTTAAAATGAGTAGCAGGAAATATCCTGGGACAGTTAAAACAACCGACATGATACTGACCGCATCACCCACTGAGTGGTTTAGCACCATATGCCCAATACACTTTAATGCATATAAAAGCGTCCTTTATTGTTTTACTTATTAGACAACTAATTTCCATTTTTGTATGTGCCATATTATAAAACTGGTATTGATTAACATGTACATATGTTGTGAATAATGTGAGCTACCCTCAGATGTATCTATTACCTAATGCTATTACTAATAAGGCTGTTCGAATAAAATATTTAATGCACTTCATTATCTTATTTTGTATGCACATATATTTTTCGAGGAACTCCTATTTTTGAAACACTCATAGATAAACTCATGACTGGAAGTAATTTTCATAACTAATTATAATCTGTATATGTGAAATAAATAGTCTTAGTTTTGCCATTTGTGTCAGTATTTTGTTTAGGAAGTACAAACTTGAGATAAATTCTTGTTATTGGAGATTATTAGAAGAATTCTTGCTTGTTATGTAGATCCAGTTTTAACATTGTATCCTGGATAATTAATAAACAAGCAACAATATCCCACAAAGCCTCAGAGATGTGGCTTTTCATAAGAATGCCTTGGACAGCCCAAATGAGTAATGTAAATGTGTTGTAACTGGCTAAGACACAAAGACAAGTTATCACAAACATCAGCAAGAGGTGACCATCTTATTATGAGAAGAAAACAATCTGGAACATGAGACAACAGGACAGATTTGTAGATATAGAGGTAGAGGAGACAGAGAAGATTCTTGACAAACTTGTAGCATGGCAAGTAAAGGTGTCAGTGCACAGTGTAATACATGGTGTTGGAGATCTCAGGATGTTGAGAAGCATGATCATCCTCACCAGTTGGCAAGGTGCTTGAAGATGTGTTATACCATCCAGGGTACTTGACTCCACCCATAGGTCTCAAATGTACAGGTAGATAGGAATTTTGTCTTCCATTCTGATTTTAAAAAGTTGTCTCCCATTGTCAGTTAAAAATTCCTTCCTATTTCCCATCAACAACAGATGATAATTGTAATGCTGTTGTGAAGGTACCATCCTGTGTTTCTGTATTGTGATTGTACGTCTCCCTATTGCTGTGGATACATGAGGCTGGTATGTCAGTAGCATGTTTATTTTATGTTTCTGTATTGTGATTGTACGTCTCCCTATTGCTGTGGATACTTGAGGCTGGTATGTCAGTAGCATGTTTATTTTACATCTCCCTATTGCTGTGGATACATGAGGCTGGTATGTCAGTAGCATGTTTATTTTACATCTCCCTATTGCTGTGGATACATGAGGCTGGTATGTCAGTAGCATGTTTATTTTATGTGTTTCTGTATTGTGATGTTACGTCTCCCTATTGCTGTGGATACTTGAGGCTGGAATGTCAGTAGCATGTTTATTTTATGTGTTTCTGTATTGTGATTGTACGTCTCCCTATTGCTGTGGATACTTGAGGCTGGTATGCCAGTAGCATGTTTATTTTACGTCTCCCTATTGCTGTGGATACTTGAGGCTGGTATGCCAGTAGCATGTTTATTTTATGTGTTACGTTTGCTCACTTTGAACTCAAGCGTAGTCCATACATGTGCTACCACTTCTAGTGCACTAAACTGCTATTTGCGTGTGGATTAAGTTTCTTTATTACCAGTGTCCCTCGCCATCAGGGGGAGCCACTCTGACTTCCTAGGTACTTGTAATTGACCTCCCCAAGTCAAGGATGAGAAGTTATGTTAGTCCAACTGACCAGTGTAGGGATTGAATCCATATCAGCATCAGCACACCAGAAGTTTAAGAACGAGTACTCATTATCTATTTGGTCATGCGGACCTCTTGCCAGTTAAAAGTACTAATTATGTCAATAACATATTCCTATTGATACATTAATATTGTTATTCAGTTCCCGTGAAACGGTTCCTTGGGGTCTACGTGGTGAAGTGGTCAAGCTTCCTGCCTCACCCTACGAAGGTCATGTGTTTGTTTTTGGACTCGGTCATTCAGGTCATGAGTAGTTTTTTAAGAGAGCCTTGGAGGTCACAGCTGGAGCTACAGAGTTTGTGCTGTGCGACAGGTTCCTCAGGCTGCCGTGTGGAAGGAAGACCAAGCCTTATGGGGAGGAACCTAGTGGAATTAACTTGATCCGTTTGCCTGTAACCCTGTTAATCTAGCAATAACAGCAAATTCAACCATGTGATTTACTCCTAGAAATCAAATTGCAACAGGAACTATCATTGTAGTAGCAGTCGAAGCGCTTTGAAATTTATTTCCTAGGGGTCAGCAAAGGGAAAATGATTTCCACACATGACTCTTTCAGATTCCCCTTTTATTATAATGATTCTACATAAAGTTAGATCTCCAGTTCACATATTTATGTGTGCCAACATCTCTTATATTTCTTTCTTCATTGTTTTCCAGAACTGCTACTTTACAAAATCAGTGCCATGTCAGCTTATTCAGTTCAAAGGCTGGTATCTAGTTTTATGAATGTGTCAATCCATAGAGCTGGATTTGTGTTTGTCCATAAACATTGTCTTGGATAATTAATATGGTGGTTTCCCCTTTAAGTCCACAACATGAATTCCACAATCTAGTCAGTAGTGCATATAATGTGCCCACAAGGGGAGTCATGGCTGAGAAGGTTCTATCTCAGCATAGGGATGAAAATTTGTTTCCAATAACCACTGATACCTAATGATATACATCATCCTAATGTCTTGGATAGTGAAATCACTCACATTTCTAGCCCTTCCGGCTAAGAGAAAAAATTGTGGACTTAAAACTTCCATGGCAATTGGAAATTGAAAAGATTAAGCCATAAGGCCACCGCCCTCACAAAATTGCTAGGAAAGAAAACCTACCCATAGGGTAGATAGAGCCTAATTCCTTGGATGGAGTCTGTCTAACAAAGTCAGACACACTGACCTTTGAGATGTATAACTAGGTTTGGGGGGGGGGGGGGGCACTCCCTCAAAAGAGGAATGAAGGAAACAGATATTTCTTTCTTGATTGTTTTCCAGAATTGCTACTTTACAACATGAATGCCATTTCAACTTATTTAGTCTGAATCCTGGTACCTAGTTTTGTGAACATGTCATTCTTCTTCTTCTTCTGCGTTCATCCAGAGTTTTTTTCCCCGGACGTGATTGCGTTGTGCCTGTTTACAGCAGAGCTGCGTTCTTGTGCCGTTAGGCCGACACATCCGACTTCTGCGGGCATTTGTTGACCGGGTTAACCATCCCGGGGTGAACATGTCATTCCATATATCTTGCTTCGTGCCAACCCATAAATGTAAGCTTGGTTAATTAATAAGGTGGTTTCCCCTTGAATTTCACAAACACAAGATATTTAATCAGTAATACATGTAATATGTCCACTTTTATTGTTTCATATTTTAATCATTTGCATTTTTGTGATTCTTCCCATTATGTGCACATTGTCGCCATGATCTTGGTGTATTATATATTTTCATCTTTTACACAAAAAACATCATGTGTAACTTTCTGGTAACTCTTGTCTTTTTTCTTGGTCCCAGCACCATACAACAAAAGTTACCTGATGTGGGTTGTCTATCAGCAGCAAGGATTACATATTTGTTTAATAGATGTTTGACTGATTGACTGGCTGTCTTGACAGACGATAGTTTGTAAAATGGAGTTACCGCAGAAGTCAGATGTGTTGGCCTAACGGCGCAAGAATGCAGCTCTGCTGTAAACAGGCACAACGCAGTCACATCCGGAAAAAAAAATCCGGATGAACGCAGCAGAAGAAGAAGAAATGGAGTTATATCTCTCCATAACATAAAGCCTGGGCTGAATTTAGAGACCATGTCTTGCCCATGCAGCATGATCCCTCTCTCGGCATGTCTAGTTTACTCCAGAGGAAAGATAACGCCACCAATACGTCTGGAACAAGGCAAGCTGCAGAAGCTGCCAGCAATACTCTGAGCTTCCATCCTAGACCAGTTGCCGACCAAGGCTTAGGGTCTGGTCTGCCCTGCCATAACATTTAGTCTTTAGGCTGCATTTCCTCGCAGTAGGGTAAGGCTTGTACCCTCCCAATTGCACTCCTCTGCCTGAAGCCGTTGGCACAATGTGGTGTGTCGGGTTTGTTTATCATCGCCCAACATTCGGTGCTAATAGAAGCAGGTTGTACCGTCTACTGTCATATGATAGCTGAGTCATGTCTAGCTCAGTCACGTCTAACTAATACCTGACACAAATGTATATATATATATATAATATAAAATAGATGTATATAATGATGTATATGTATATGGTTCTCTCCCCTGTGGCAGGATTGCATTTTTGTCTGTTCATTGAGGCTGTGTGGTCAACCCAGCCTCATAAAGTGGGTGCCATAAATTTCTCTGGAAAAGTAATGCAGCTGTGTAAAATTGATTTTATTACCCTGTGCATGGTTATACAAAATACATCCCTGTTATGTATTAACTCATTAACTATCAGAAACCAATTGAGTTGAGTCAAGAACTGACATCACAGCACTCAGGACATTCCTGTATGTACTAAAGTCTCATCTTCAACATCCAGCGAAGAGTCTCAATACTAATGGTACCAGTTGCAGTCTGATTATGTGTTCATCTCATCTTTCCTTGGAGTCCTGAATGTCGGCCCAATTCCTCTGGTCACTCCCTGCCACTCCATTCTCTCCAGGCTTTGATGATTTATCTGTTCTTCCATGCTCTACACACAATCTTAAAGGGCCTTGACTACATCTACCTTATTATGCACCAATACACCACCTAACGCTGCAGAAACTGAAGACAATGCCATGCCCCATGCTGTTGGAAAAAGAGTCGAAAATAAGCTGTAGCTCATTCACATTTTTAAGATATCACAAGAAACCATATTTGTTACATTTTGACAAACTACAGCTGAAATGCTAGACTCAGCATGTCTTGTAACCTGGTAGTTAATGAGCTGTACTGTATGTTTTAATGTTACATTATTCATGTATTCTGTGGGATTAATTGTTCTGAATAATTTTTTTAAAGTCTTAAAAGTCGAGAGAATTGACTTCATTGCACCAGATGTTATCCCATATGGCTTGGTCTCTTTCCGCAGGGCAGCCAGCCGAAAGCGTCACACAAAGCACGAACTCCGTAGTTCCGGCGATGACCCCCAGGAGTCCGCGAGAAAAATGCACTCGTGAACCAAAGGACAACAGCCTGGAATTGAACCCATAACTTTTGCAGCATGAGGCAAACGCTTTACCACATGGCCACAGAGACTCCCATCCCAGTGCTGGTGTGATTTTTAAAATAATTTTTAAGATTGTATTACTATTCAAACTTTTGTAGTATATGTTATTTGATTACCATGTTTCTATTATTTTAGTTTGTAGATATTGTTTATTGTTTGTAAAATTCATTACGTGAACATATGTATCGCCACTATGTGTTACAGTGTTTATATGAAGGTAAGTTAATAAGTAAGTCACAAATGGCTGTAAAAAATAACTAAATATGATAACAACGTGAAACCAGTTTATTGTGATACATACATTGTCCCTTTATTTCTCAACATAATTTCCACCAACATTGATGCACTTATCCCATCGTTTTATCAGTCCTCCCAAACCGGCTGCATAGAACTGCGTACTCTGTTTTCTTAACCACATTTTCACTTCACATTCAACTTCCGCGTCATTCGCGAAATGTCTCCCGCCAAGGTGGGTTGTCAGTGTTTATGCTGACAAATGTTTGTCCCGTAAAGCTGTGCATAGTTGGGTAGAAAACGTTACGAGGGCGAGTCAATAAGTAAGTCACACAGTTCTGTGGAATGGCTGGTAAATGAAAACAAAGCACGCAGTTCTATGCAGCCGGTTTGGGAGGACTGATAAAACGATGGGATAAGTGCATCAATGTTGGTGGAAATTATGTTGAGAAATAAAGGAACAATGCAAGTATAAAAATAAACTGGTTTCAAGTTGTTATCATGTTTCTACAACCATTTGTGACTTACTTATTAACTTACCCTTCTATTTTACATAGTTAACTGCTGTGTGCCATTTTACTACTACAGTACTATTATGCTTTTATGTCTTTGTCTCAGTTAAACTAAAGTAATGGCAAGTTAGAGAGCTGCAGTAGCACAGTGGCTAGCACACTTGCCTGCTGACCCGGTGGTTATGTGTTTGAATCCCTATAGGTGGGTATTTCTTTTCACAGACCTGAGCTTCCAAGTCGATACTAACTAAAAATGGGTGCTATGAAATTTTCATAGAAGTAGAGGTGGCCGGTGTGATATTAATCACATCAGCTTTTGAGAGCCAATTGGTCTATAAATATGGGGCTAGCACCATATACCCAATATGTTTCATGGCATGAAAAGGGGTCCTTGACCTTTGCAGCGGTAAGTGGATACAATAGGAAACAAAGAGTTGCTTGTGTGCTAAATTGATTGATTGATTGATTGGATACAAGAACCAACTACATGGTACTGTGAAACTGTCATTTAGAGCTTTCACATGCTATTTGAGATCACACAAGGAGGTTTTCTGCTCTGTGCACAGCACAAACTCCACTGTTGCGGTCCAGTGTTCTAATGTTGTCATGGCAGAAACTAAGGCATAGTTTAACCTCTAGCTTCGAAGGAAATGTTATGTGCATAACCTGCATACAGAATCTTCAATGTTTGACTCTAGTCTGGGCAGTCTAGACTACCAAGAGGTCTGGGCCAAGTATGGCATCGTCAGGTTCCACAGAAAATATTGACACCAGTGATTCATACCTTGAACTGTTTGTAGCAGATGGACACTGTACCACTAAGTCACTCTGATCTTCTTTTGAGGTGAAAGGCAAGGGTACTCCCATAGCAGATACTGCTCTTGGGGTGTGAAATGTTAGGCCTTCAGTTATTTGAGGACCAGGTCTGTGTTCTGTTCCTGATTATGCCATGTGGCCAAATCATCCAAGTATTTATCTCGGTTTCTACTTGTTCAGCTCCCATCAAGTTGTCATTTAGTAGCATTTAAAACCACATAGATGGATGTAAAATGAGGAAATCATACTTTAGAAATAAATAGTGGCGGCATTGCTCAGAAAATAATTAAAAGGGGTTACACTTAGAAAATAATTAAAAGGGGTTACACTTAGAAAAAAAATGGGAACTATTGTAGTTTAGTGGCCAGACACATGTCTGCCATCCTGGTGGTTGTGGGTTTGAATTCACATCAAAGCAGGTCTTTAACATTGACATTCGCTCCCATGTTAACTCAGCCTTAAATGGGTACCAGTAAATTACTTGGGAAGTGAAGTTGCCCGCGTGAAATTGGCCAAAATCACCCCTGGAGTGTTGACTTGTCTATACAAATATGGCTTTAGTACTGTATGCCAGTACACCTTACGGCACATAAAAGAGTTCCTTTACTTTACTCTTAGTTTACAACCAAGTAGGGGAGAATGTTAGTATGTGGCTAGACGCGTGACTCAGTCTGCTGAACATGTTTTTGAATCCCAGTCAAGGTGGGCATTTAAACAAATTGACCCAGTCTGCCATGTCTAGCCAGCCTAAATGGGCACCAGGAGATGTTCTTGGAAGTCAAGGCAGCTGGCATCATATTACCCACATCAGCCATTGAGTGCCACATGATCTATAAATATGGGACTAGCAGCATAAACCAAATATGCCTCAAGCTGTGGAAAAGGGTCCTTTACTTTATGAGAATAAGTAACAGAACTTACTTTAAAGTAGTTGCCCAAAAACATTATAAAATAGGTTAGAGAAAGTAATTGAGAAAATAGTTACTAGTCTGTGCTGTTGAGGGATAGGGAATCATGCATAGAAAGTAAGTGGTGTAGAGTACACTAGCAGTAACTTCAGTTAGCTTCCACTGAAGACCATAAAACAAAGAAAATTTAAATATTTTGGTCACTTGAAACATCATGAAAGTTTGGAGGGAACAACAGTGGAGGGGTATGTGCCCGGGAAGAGAGGAAGAGGAAGGCAAAGAGAAGATAGGTACAGGATGTCACAGATGATCTCCAGATTGGTGTATCGGATGCGGGACATTTTGCTTATGATCGAGTTTTCCTGAGGTTTGTTAAGAGAGCAAAGTTCTGCAAAGGGCATACTACTGATTGAATTATTGTTCATGACAAAAGTGTTATTAATATGGGCTGTGTCACAGATGCATGGCCTCTGTATATGAGGGTTGTGGAGACTGAAAGAAAGTTATATTCTTCTTGCTTTGCATTTGTTTGCCAGTTACATATAAAATGTATGATGAAAATGTGAATACATATAGATAAATACACATGCAACAATAAAGGCAGTTTCATGTGTTTATTTTGATATCTGATTTTGAAAACTGCCACAGATGTAAGGCAGCAATTTGTATCATTATTTGTTTTGCCATTGGCTGTTGTTGCTTTGTTAATTTTGTACAAGGTTTTTATTTGTTTGGTAAATCATGTTTACAAAGCAGTTATCTTTGAATTACAGAATATATTGGAATAAAATATATTTTAATGTTTCACTTTAGAATTGTTTCTGTTATCATTGTGTTTTCTTTTGTTTAGATTTATATTTGTACAATTGGAAATTAATCATTTCTTTCAACTGGAGAAAGTATTGCTTGAAACATCATTATAATAATATGCCTTGCCAAATCGCTTAGGCTTTCATTTCTCTACAAAGATCTCAATCCCTGGTGTTCTGAATCAAATCTTTTGATGATATTCTTCCAATCCACTGTTTTAAACCACCAACATTATTTCTCTTGGTCTGCCTCTTATTTTTTCTGTTGAACTTTCCAGTTGTCACAATGTTTTTAAATGCTTCTCTTCTCATTCCATGACCAGCGAACACTGTCTGTCTCTTTCTTATAGTTACATACAGTGTTATACTTTTACGGCCTTGTCCAGGCATTCATGAGTTACTCTGGGGGTACATGGTGTTAGCAACATTCATCTCAGAAACTTATGGGAATGTCCCGAATGCTGTGATGTCGGTTCCTAGATCAATCAATCAATCAATCAATCTCAGAAACTGCACACCAGCTGCCTCCAAGCTCTTCCTTATTTGTGTGTTCACATTGCAAGATTCACTACTATGCAGCAGAACAGATTCATATAACATCTCGGTACTGGAGAGTTTATATATATATCCTGGGATTTTATTAGATCACATCCTTAGCCTATGTGGGGCTGGGAAAGAGTTAAATTAAGGCTTGATGGAACATAAAGTAGCCACCCTTTTAGCTAATAGAAAAACAAAGATTCTTACATCTAATTCCAGGTAAGTGGATCTCTACACTTAGAAGTGCCCCTTCCTATGAAAACCTTCAACCTCCATCAGCAGCTTTCCTTCCTAGACAGTTCCCAGACAAATATCCAGTACCCAGTTTATGAGGGGAGCTGTGTAGTGTAGTGGCCAGTTGCTAGCATGCTGGTCATGGGTGTGAATTTGCATCCAGACGGATTATTAAAATCGAGTTGTGCTCCAAGCTTGACCCAGCCTTAAATGGGTACCAGAAAATGTCTTGGGAAGTGAAAGCCACCGGCCTGGTGGTGACCACATGACCCCATGAGTGTCAGTTGGTCTATACAAACATATGTCTAGCACCATATGCCTTAGGGCATGTAAAAGGGTCTTTCACTTACTTTTACTTATATGAAGAGGCTGGGTCGATCCCAAGGCTTTATTTGTCAGGGAAATAGTAATCTTGCTACTGCCGGGGATTGAACCAGATCACTGTTTTGGTAAATAAGCTCGCTAGCTACAATGTTACCACGGCTACAAAATAAAAAACAAAGATGAGAGTATTTACAATTATTTGAAATAAAAATAAAACAAATCACAACTGTTTTTTTTTTTTGGCTCTCGCTGGCTTTGAACTCAAGCGTAGTCCACACATGCTACCTTTAGTGCACTGGACTGATATTTGTGTGTGGATTAGATTTCCTTGTTACCAGTGTCCCTTGCCATCAGGCAAACCCACTCTGACTTCAGGGGTACTTGTAATTTATGTCCCCAAGTCAAGGACGAGAAGTCAACATTTTAGTCCATCTGACCGGTGTAGGGGTTAAACCCCCTACCTCAGCATTAGCATTCTGGTTGTTTAAGAACGAGCTCTCATATCCATTCAGCCATGCTGACCTCTCTTTTGTTTGATTGATCTCCTCTGTAGCCTGCTTGAGCGGCCATGTTATAATTACATTGATCAACTTCATCAAATTGAATACTGTTGCTGCCTTGAGATTTTCACCTGCAGTTGACTGCATGTGATGTACCACATTTAAACACTGCAGATTAATACACTAAAATATTAATATAACAAGTTGAAAAAAGTTATGAGATGATAACAATACGCAAAATAAAATAGAATTGCAGAGAACCATTTGTTGTAAACAAAATTAGAGTTAGTGTGCTGACTTGGGGAGCTGTGGTAGTAAAGTGGCTAGATGCCCGCCTGTTGGTGTGATGGTCATGGATTCAGTCGGCATCAGGGCAGTTTCAACCTTTTAAAATTGACCTGAGTTCCCAGGTTAACCAAGCCTAAATGAGTATGAAGACATGTGTCTGGAAGTAAAAGTGGATAGTGTGATATGACATCACCCACCGACTACCGATTGATTGGTCTATACAAATATGAGTGTAGCACCATATGCCCAAAGGCATATAAAAGAGGTCCTTTATAATCACTTACTGATACTTGCAAAGAATATCATGGACAGACATAAACAAAATGAGACAGTCCTTCAGTAGAAAAATTTTAAAAAGCAGACTGATTAGAGAAATTAGAATTAGTCAAGATTTTTGGACATGTTATGAGGAGAAAGGGACTTGAAAATTTGGTGACAACTGGCACGATTGATGGGAAGAGAGGAAGAGGGATAAATACCTTGATGGTTTGGCAGCATGGCATAGTCGGGACAAGAATACAAACCTGATTCGAGACTGGTAATCGTGTGAGATTTTGAACCATGGCTACCCACGCCTTTTGGCACAGCACTTAATGATGATGACTTATACTTGACTAGGGGAGCTATGGTAGTGCAGTGGCTAGCAAGTATGCCGACCAGCCAGCCTGTGGTCACGTGTTTGAATCTCCAGGTAGGGATTGTTTCAACATTGACCTAGACTTCCAGGTCAGCCCAGCATCAAATGAGCACAAGGATATGTTCTGGGAAGCGAGATGTTGCATCACCCGTCGAGTGCCGAATGGTCTATGAAAACCATATAGCCAGAACAACTCATCACATGCAAAAGGGTCCTTTGCCTAACTTTACTATACTTGATTGAAGACATAAATAAGCTGTGACTATGTTTATTGTCCTACTTTGTTGCTTTGAATCAAATGAACAAAACTGATGAATTTGAGGAGCGGCTGGCTGAGTGGATAGAATGCTGGGTTCTCCTTCAGAACACTAGGTTAGAATCCTTGGTAAGCTATGGATTGTTTTCTGTCTGGGGCAAAAAGAAAACCCTAGCCTACACAGTTCATGGTGAATGCACTAGCCAGGCGGCCTTAATTCCTCAGGCGCGAGGAACTATAGGCAGTAGATGACAAGTTTTAGATGACAGATGAATCTGAGAAGAAATTTCAGACCGCCAATGTTGCTTTTTAATGAAAATGGCAAATAAATAGAACTACACTTTTTCTAATCACAATGGAAAACAAACCAGCAAATTATTTTTTCAGCTTTGTTGTTATTTTGTAGATTAAGCTAATTTTGACTACATTGTTAACTCACAGACGTAAAGATGTATAGCGCTGCTTTCAAAGTTGTCAAATGACTGATCAGACAGCAGGCAGATGACTTTCTGGGTCTTCATCTTCTGCATTGGGTTTGTACAGTTTTGATTTTTTCAACAAACTCCAGTTTTTCTCATTGACATCTGCAAATTCCTGACAGCTCAACAGCATGGGATTCATACTGAGATATGTGCGACTTAAGTCATTCACCAAGGTATGATTGAATGGCATGTTGACTGCTTTCAGGGCTTGCGCTGTGCCAAGCATGTCGCTGTGCAATGAATTGGGTAGCCGCCAGCGATTTGTCAGGCCTGTTTGATTTCTTACACGGTAACGTGGGTATTCTGGAAGCTGTGAATATTTCAAAATTGTGATGGTTATGCAGATGATATTATTATAGGGGAAAATGAACAAAAGACATTGGAAATATTGACTCGCTTAAAGAAAAAAGCCCAACAGATGGGGCTGGTTATCAACCAAGATAAGACAGAATATATGGTAATTTCAAGAGAAGGAATGGCTAAAAACTCTGGCCACATACAAATAGATAATCTCATCTCATCATGTTCCTCTTGTACCTTGCGGTGTCGAGGTGAAGTATAAACTTCGTGAGAGTGCCTGAGTATGGGCTTCATATATCGATATTCCCATGGACTCTGCTATTCCCTCCGTCCAACGTTTACGTGGTCGGCCTCTTCCTCTGTTTCCATCTGGTCTGTGCATCAATGCATCATTGCTTGTTGTGGTATGCTGTTGACTGGTAACCTACTTGCATGGTCAAACCATTTGACTTGCTGCTTTCTAATAAAATCTAGTGCTGCTTTAACCCCCACTTTAGTCCTGATTTCTTCTTTCTGATCTTATCTCTTCTTGACACGTTGAGTATTCTTCTCAGGAACCTCATTTCTGTTGTTGTGATTTTTCTTTTCTCTTGTTCTGTCATTGTCCAGGTTTGGCATTGGTAGCATAGAGTTGGTAGGAAGATTGTGTTGTAAAGTGATTTCTTAGTAGTTATTGATGCATGTTTGGTCTTTAGTATTGGTGCCATTTGTCCAATGTATATACCTCAAACAATCACATGATTAGTGTATATATATATATTTGGGGTGATCGCTTACTTTGTACTGCAGCATTGTTCATACGTGCTACTACTTCTTGTGCACTGGACTGATTTTTGTGCGTGGATTAGCTTTCCCTTTTACCAAATTAATCCCTTGCCATCAGATGAACACACTCCAACTTCAGAGGTCCTTGTAATTTGCGTCTAACATTTTAGCTCAACTGACCGGTATAGGGGTTGAATCCGTTACCTCGGCATCAGCACACCAGAAGTTTAAAATCTGTAAAGAATACGCTTTTATCCATTCAACCACTGTGATCTCTGGTTCTGTATATGACTTTATGCTATTTTAAAGTTGTTATATACCACATCTCTGCTTGGTGTTTTTTTTTTTTTTTTAATGATTTACACAAACCTATTTGTTACATTTAAAATTTTTAAAGTAAGGTATCATCTTATCAACCGTTACTCTTTAACCCCAAGCAATTTCTGTCTGAGCGTAATTTCTTTATGCACCGTAATCTCACTTTTGTAGGTTTTCAAGTAAATTGCATCTGATGCTAACAACAGCATAAGCTATGGTGACAGTGGTTAGTGTTTTTGCCTGCCAAGTCAGCAGTCTGGGTTCAATCCCTGGGATTGACAGGATTTTTATTTCCTGACCAGCTTTGCTCTGAGGATGACCCAAGCCTCATACAGTGGTTACCAGGTAATTTTTCAGAATTGTTTGGGAATTAGCTGAGAAGGAAATACTTTGAGGAAGGGAACTGTCTACCACATCTTTTCATGTTCTGAATGTAAGTAAAGACCCTTATACACCATAAGGCTCACTGGGCACCCATATTTTCATAGACCAATCAGCTCTCAGTAAGTGATGTGGTCAGTATCGGCCGGCCATGTTTACTTCCTAAGATATTTCCTGGTGCACATTTTAGGCTGGGTACACCTGGTAGCCCAGGTCAGTTGTTAAAATCTGCTTTGTGTGGATTCGATCCCATGACTACCATGAAATAGCATGAGAAAGCAATTTACATTTACATATTGCTTTGGCACACATAGAAGTAGAGGAAAGAATAAGAGATTAGAGAACACACTAGACAATATCACAATAGAAGGCTGCAGTGGCCACGCAGGGATTCAAACCTGCTGCCTCCAAGTGACGACAGTACCTTGCTGAAGAAACAAGTGTACTTCAATGCATAGTCAACAAAAAAGGTGTCTTCGTTAGCCACATGAACACACATTTATGGAATACGGACATAATTCTTATCCAGCCATTAAAATAGCACCGTAAGTCCAAGACATTTATATTAATCAAGTGTACGTCAAATAACAAACACATTGAATTATATTGCTGTGTCAAGTATCTTATTAACATGGAAGATACATGATTGGTTGGTTTCATTGTGTTATACATAATACTTAATATAGTGGTTGCTGGACATTTGAAATATTCAATATAGTGAATGTTGGAAATGTCAAACATCAAATGCAGAGGATGTTGGAAATAACTGTTTTAACCACAAATAATCCAAAGACAAAAATAACTGAATGACTACTTTGCAAAGTTGTAAATGATAATAGTGTGAATAATTAAATAATAGACACCTCAAATGTTCATAATAACAAAAAGTTAAACACAAAAGTCATACTCGTTCTGGAACTCTTCCATCAATGACAACCCCAACTAAAGCTTTGTAGGGAGATTCCTGGATTGTCCTGTAAGAGAGCAGACAAGACAAAAAGGCTCCAGTATTCATAACATTGGAAGCGATGTTTGTCTTATTTCATTTAGCAGGTTAACTATTTTTGCTAGTTTACTGTTCTTATTTATAGTCAGCAATTAGCTACTAGTTATGTCCATTGCACAAGGGAGAGGTGGTCGAGCACCTGTGGTACCAGGTGGAGAAGGCGGGAGAACAGATTGAGAACCTGTATATGGAAAGAATGATATTGCGGTGGATCGGCAGGGGTTCCGGTAGAATATCAAAACTGAGAGGGAAGACCAGGAGAGCATTCGATCAGATTGCGGTGGGAACAATTACTAGTATGACTCTTCACTGGCTGTTGAACGAGGGGATGGAGTGCATATGGGAATGTCCTAAATGCAGTAATGTCAGTTCTTAGCTCAAGTCAACTCAACTTATTTCCATTATCTTTCTCTTTGTCTCTCTTTCACTCCCTGTCGCTTTCTCTTTCACTCACAGAGAGAGAGAGACAGAGAGAGAGAGAAAGAAAGAGAGAGCCTTCATGATTATGGTAGCGGATCTTTTGCAGAATATCGCTCTCATCATGGCCCTCCAAAATTACTCTCAATCCTTTGCTAGTTCTTTTGCTTCATGCATTGTCATGCCTAAGGTGTCTTTAATGTCCTGTGCCCACATTCAGGCTGGTTTACCCCTGAAAACATCATCCAGAAACCATACCTTCCATCATTGTTCTTTCCGAACCACTATAACATTTAATATGGCCAAAGTATTATCAGCTTATGAATCATCCTGCTGTTTATGTGCCAGTTTTATTCAGTGCTCAAAACTTCTAGAATGTCTGTATTTTTGTTCTTCATGGTCCTCACTATTCTAAGAAATTCTCTGTAACATTTAAGTTCAAAAGATCTAACTATCTTTTTCAGTGATTGTGAAATAATCCTTAACGCACATCTATAAATTGCTACAGGAAAGATACATGTTCTTAAAGAATCGTACTGTAATTTGTTTGTTGGTGTTGAGCCATAAGCTTGTAATACTGTGTGACCCCTGCATTGCTATGGGTAGTCCAGCTCTGACTAATTTTGCACAGTCCCACTGTTGTTAATTATAAAACCAAGATATTATAAATATGTCACAGTTTCAACTTCTTTATTGTTGACTGTGGTTTTTGGTTTGCATGTGGTTTGTCTGTGGACATTATTTTCTTTAAAATTTAAACAAATGTATGCCAATCAATCATGGAAAATAAGAGCCTTAAACTGTTAAGTAAATGGTCTACACTTTACAGGAAGTCCCTGTCTCCTCCAAGCTAGAGCTTAGTTCAGTAATAACTGTTGCCTTATTTTGCTTCCAGAGCTTTATGAAAAGTAAGAAATGTAAATCACAAACATTCAAACGGAAGATAATATAATGTGGTTTGTCTGTGGACATTATTTTCTTTAAAATTTAAACAAATGTATGCCAATCAATCATGGAAAATAAGAGCCTTAAACTGTTAAGTAAATGGTCTACACTTTACAGGAAGTCCCTGTCTCCTCCAAGCTACAGCTTAGTTCAGTAATAACTGTTGCCTTATTTTGCTTCCAGAGCTTTGTGAAAAGTAAGAAATGTAAATCACAAACATTCAAACAGAAGATAATATAATACATTCATTCACTCGCTCTTTAATTTTCTAGGGTGAAGGGTAAAAGTATCTCATATTATCATGTTTATCCTGGGCAAATGTTTACATGCACACGTGTCTTCATTTGTTGGATCAAGAACAGTGAGAGACCTCTATGCAAATCCATCCCTAGTCATCACTGATACTAAATATGTAGCCTATAACTCTACCATAATTTCACCATCATCAAGTTAATTTACATTGCACTGTTTTGTGAAGCCTGTGGCTCAGTACAACCAACATTTGGCAAGCATATTTTCAAGATTTACATTCCCTAGCATGTGACTGTCCCTATCTACCTATAAGGCAGAAGACTGGTGATTCCCTTCATCTGGTCTCTATCCCTTGACTTGTCAAACATGAATGAAACCAACCTTTCGTCACCTTTCCTTCCAAGAGAATTCCCAGACAATTCTGAAAATTATATGGGACCCATTTTGATGGGGCTGCGCCTATCCCACACTGTAGTAGTCAGAAAACACAATTCTGCCTTTGTTAGGGATAAAACATGGGTACATGTTTTGGCATCTAAATACACTAACCACATTGCCACCAGGAAAGGAGCTGGCCATTCCATATTACATATCAAGTTCTAGAATATGTGAAGGCCTAAAACTTCACACCTCAATGGCAGTATCTGCCTTTATCTTTAGAGTTTATTTAAAGTACAAAATGCATGCTCTCAGTCTCTCTCTCTCTGTGGTGGTGATGGTTGTAAAAGAGGGGGGGGGGGACGACTATCACATTTTGTAGGTCTGAGTGCACTGAGGAATAGAGGGGCCAGTCTTTCCTTCCTGCAGCGAAAATCGAGAGCTGACATCAACCTGGTCCGACTGCACTCAAGCCATTGTCAGTGTCAAGTCTTAACCATTACACTACTTCTGCTTTGTAGTCTTACTGCTTACTTTGCATATGTATATGACGACCACGGCAACTTGACAGGGATTGTTGGCAAGTGATGATTCTTTTTCTGGTCTTCCTCCATCTGTCTGTAAGATGTAGAGCAATACAGATAGTTGCAGTTGTTGAAATGAGATGACACTGTGTCGCTGCTAAAATGAAGGGAAAATATTCACAATATTAACCACTTATCATCATAATATGTTCAACTTGCTTGTACCCTTTTCTTATACGCTGATAGCATTCATAATTCATATAGTTTCAATAGTAAGGAAAGGTACTGTAAGAAATCTTTTTACATGTCTTGAGGCAGCGAGTTGGTGCTAGTCTCATATTTTTTAATACAGATCAATCAGAGAAGTATATGAAAGACATGGTCAATATCATGCCAATCTCCTTCTTCCCCAGGATGTTTCCTGGTACCCATTTTAGGCTGGGTCAACATGAGAGCTCAAGTTGATTGTAAAAAAATCTACCGCAATGGGGATTTCTATCTCAATGGAGATTTCTACCTCAATGGAGATTTAAACATATGATCACCAATTTGATAGGCAAGCGTTCTGTAGTAGTCATTATTTCTGTACTATATGTCCTTGCATAAATATGTATAGTGTTTGCTTGATGATGTCGTTCATTGGCAAATTCATTACACCTGCAGCTTTCATTTTCTTCTTTGTTTCACTGACTTGGCTTTTGACATGGACATTTATATTTCAGAGTATAGCAGTTTAGAGGTTATATGTCCACCCTTGGCACTTGGAGACCTGGTTCTGTTCACAGTCTGGGCTGTTTGAATTTTGACAAAAATAAGGGTAGTGTGGTATATGAATTTTGACAAAATAAGGAAAATGTCATATATGAATATTGACAAAATAAGGAAAGTGTGGTCTATTAACTTTGACGAAATAAGGTAAGTGTGGTATATGAATTTTGATAAAACAAGGAAAGTGTGGTATATGAATTTTGATAAAACAAGGAAAGTGTGGTACATGAATTTTGACAAAATAACGGAATTGTGGTATACTCCCCACTGATCCTGAGGTAGCGAATCAGACTTTAACCCTGACTGGACATGGGCTGAAGGACATGGTATGCATGCTATTTATGTTAACAATACCTCAAGAGGTGTAAATGTACATGTACAGGCCATATAAGCCACTGCCCAGGCATAATGTGAAAAGGAGAAACCCCTCACACAAAAATTATTGATACCATATGTGATTCTGCTATACACACAATTATATCCTCACCAGAGGTATGAACTTCATGTACTGTACGAAGATTCTCCTACTGTGAGAGGAGAGTGTAGTACTTATGGAAATATCCGTGTGCAGTGAAAGTTATCCTAAATCCTAAAACCAGACCATTTAAATGTCATGTTGTTGAATATTTGCAGGATTATTAAGGACATCATTATCAATTTTGTTTGTTTACTCATTTATATTAAAAATAAAAATGAGGTTGGCATGGCTGAGAGGTTTAACATGCTTTCATTTTCTCTTTTGACTGTGCCATAATTCCACACGCCGGCTTCACATATACCAGGTTTTCCTGCACTTTATATGTGTAGCATGTCCTTGTTTATTTGTTAATTCATCAGGCCAGTCAGTTGAAAGCCTGATGTTTTAATTGCCTAATCAAGTCTCTCTGAGGCGACGCATATTACTGTCAGCTTGGACCGGAATGATCAGGACATAAATAGTAGGAAATAGTACGTCGGTAATGTAAACAAAGATGGATGCCTGTAAAAAGTAAGTATACAGAAACGCAAGTTAACAATTCTTGAACACGCCTGGGGAACAATTATTTGTATTGGGGATACCAATCTGGAAAATTATTCTTGATATTTAAACAGTCATACTTCAACTATGTATAAAGTATCCCTTTACTCATACTTCAGCTATGTATAACTATAAAGTCATATTTAAACAGTCATATTTCAGCTATGTATAAAGTAAAGTATCCCTTTACTCATATTTCAGCTATGTATAAAGTCATATTTAAACAGTCATATTTCAGCTATGTATAAAGTATCCCTTTACTCATATTTCAGCTATGTATAAAGTCATATTTAAACAGTCATATTTCAGCTATGTATAAAGTATCCCTTTACTCATACTTCAGCTATGTATAAAGTCATATTTAAACAGTCATATTTCAGCTATGTATAAAGTCATATTTAAACAGTCATATTTCAGCTATGTATAAAGTATCCCTTTACTCATACTTCAGCTATGTATAAAGTCATATTTAAACAGTCATATTTCAGCTATGTATAAAGTATCCCTTTACTCATACTTCAGCTATGTATAAACTCTCCCTATATATATTTCATGACCACTGATATTTAGGGCATAATATTGATTGCTCCTTGGTTATATCATCTCTGACATTTCTCATTATATTTTCAGCGTACATGTTAAACAAATAGGGTGACAGCACACAGCTCTGACAGACTCCTTGCTTGATGTCAAACCAATCTGATGTCTCGCCATCTATTCTAACCACTGCTTGTAGGTCCAGATAGAGTATTTTTATGAGTTTATTACATGTGATGGAAAGCTTCTGTTGTTGTACACAGTCAAATACCTCTGAATAATCCACAAAACACGAGAACAGGTTTACATTAAATTCTCAAACCCAACACTTCTCTGTTGTTAAATGCATGTTGAGTATGTGGTGTCTTCATAGGTACTTGGACGGAAGAGTCTTCCTTGTCTAAATCTGGCTTGGACCACGTTAATCTCTTCTTCCATTTTCTTACTAAGTCTTCCCATTACAATTTCTTAGTAGAATTTTACTTGCATGATTGACTGATTAGTAATTAGTTAGTAAATATAGAGTAATTGAAATTGTTTGCCGATGTAAAAATATATGTTTTGTTATATAATAATTAATATATTATAAATTTAAAAATAATTAATATATATATGAGATATCTATTTATAATCTATTAATATAATTTATATTATTGACTATTGTTAATAAATTAAATTTATATGAAGTTATCCTATACTATAATATTTCAGCAAATGTTAACATACTACCTTGGCTAGTTGACTTGTATCAAAATTTAACAATTTCAACTGATCTCCCCAATGTAAACATTGTACTTAAGCACTTGACTTAAGCTGAATAGATTCGCCAGCGTAAGGAATCGAGTGGTTGCCATGGACGCTATAAAACATCAACTGAAAAGTGAACTGAACTGGCAAAATAAAAACTATACTTGTTTATATAAGGAAATAATACTATCAAGAGATATTGGTTGCATACCTATTGTTTAATTTCCATGTTGATTATTAACTATATTAAAATGTATAGTACTTAAATATACTCTTAGAAAGTGTTAACCATTTTGAACATTTAATTCGCAGCTACGCAAATATTTATTAACCTGGTGATGTTTTATTAAAAGGTTTTCGAATGTGCGCCAACATGAATTACAATAATCACTTAGATCATCTAAGTTAGTTATCTGTTTTAAAGTATAACTAAGATATAATTGTACATTTTCTAGCGACTGTGGGTACAGACATAATCTACAACATCTACGTTTAAAGGTATTAGGGACTGAAAAGGTTCGCTTTAGTAAATAATTCACGAAAATATTACGCTCAGTAGATGTAAATTGCGGTATCCCTGGCGAAGGTGTTAAGGACGCTGTTCGTAATCCCGCATGCCCACATAAGAAAACAGCTTCGCGAGATTCGGCAGAGGATCGCGTCGCGTTGGCCATTGGTTTCTTAAGGAAAGGTATGCGAGCCGGTCGTTCAGAAAGCAATGGCAAACTACTGAACATGAAGGTTGCCAATACATCAACAGCAGCTAAAAAATGCTGGCGTTGACTGCAATGTCCTGTAAATCCATCCATCCATCATGCGCCATGCCGATAAGCGTGGGCGATCATGTTTTGCCATCTCACTCGATCACCAGAGTCGTGGATCAGCTCCTTGTTTCTGTCTCGATAATGCCACGTGACCAAGCCATCCAGGTATTTACTTCTCGGTCTTCCCCTTGGTCTCCTCCCTTCGATCTTGCCAGTTGTCACCAAGTTCTAAAAGTCATTTATTCTCATAACATGCCCAAATAAGCTTACGATCTTCATTTGTTTCTTGAAGGACTTGTTCATTGGTTTTTCTGTCTGTCCATGGGATTCTTTGTATTGTACTCAGAAACCACATTTCCACAGCCATCAGATGTTTTTCAGCTTGACTGCTCATTGTGCATGCTTCACATCCATACAAAAGTACAGGTTTTATTTAGCACTTCAATACTCTTTTTCTCGTTTCGTTTCACTTGATATCTTTTTATTGATCAGTATGTTTTTCATCGTTAGTTAGTCGACAGATCATCCTCATTGCACATCGAACCATTCAGTCCTTAAGTGCTTGGATCCCCTCCTCAGCAAATCCCGCATCTGCATGACATTAGAATCAAATGGTAATGTTAATATAGTACGCCTTTGATTGATATATCATTTACTCATAATTTGGAGTGCGTTGGTGAATGCCAGAATGGTTTCTGATCATTGCACATCTAGACGTCACCAGCTATGAAAACCCCTGCCAGTTCAATTTATTTATCCGTGGTGTACGACGTGGACATATGGCAGAAGTCTTGCAAGGGGTTCCGTAACAACAGCACAGGGACAATATTAACGGTACCAGGTGCAGTCTGATTATGTATCCGTTTGGCCTTTCCTTGAAGTACTGAGTGTCGGCCAGATCCTCATGTCATTCGCAGCCAAACGATTCTTTCCAAGCCATGATGATTTCTCTGTTTACCCACTCAACACATGATCACAAAGTGCCCTGATCACTTCTGCCTCATTGTGCAATTGAAATCCGAAAAATAACCACAACAGGGGAGTAGATGGTTAGTTCACATGATCTGTCTTTGTTCAAATCCTTAAGACTACATTCTCGGATCGACTTAGCCTCGTAAACTCGATAACTGAAAATTGTATAGGAGGTGAGGGGTGCGGCGTGAGTCTGAGCACATTATCCAATAAGAGCCGTTTGGACATGAAACTATAAGTCTAGCTCATATCCTATATATGCCAGGATGGCATCGTTTCTCTTACTATCATCAACAAACGTGTCATGTGATATATATTCCTCTTATTCATGTGTGCTGGCAAGTACGATGGCTGCGGGAGCCAGTTTACCGGATAGTTACCACATCTGTGCTTGTCAGTCAACTTATCCGACTGCAGCACGGTTTTTTTTTTCTGTCACCGACGACAGACAAACAAAATTAATACTCCAAGAACTGACCATATGCGAGGACAAATGTTGGATTTCTCGGTGATTGTTTATTTCTTCTTCTATCGCAATAATTCCGAAAACAATAAAGATGATTGCGTCGGGGAGATTGAACCGAGTTGTCATTTTACTATTATTATTGTTCAATGGATTTGGAACAGCTGCGGTATTTGCTCCTCACGGTAGAAATATCCGATTTTAAAGTTGTAAATCTTTAGAATTTAGTTCGTATTCCATCTTCAACGCGTATGCTATAAATGCTATGTTGTGGATTGGTTTCCTAATCTCAAATTACTCGCGATATATAAGGGAGCCGCGGTGGCACAGTAGTGTTAGCACACTTGACTTCCGGTCCGTCGGTCATGGATTGGAATTTGCATCACGGCAGATGTTACAGTTTACCTGGATTCCTATGTCGACCCAGTCAACAATTGTTACAATTAATTGTCACAGGAAGTAAAGGCGAGATTCTGACTACATCACTCATCAAGTGTTGACTGGGGTAACATTATGTTATGTTAAAATTATGAGGATAGCAAAACATGTCCAATACACCTCAATATGTGTAAAGAGTCCGATGATTTTTCCTTACTTATGTAATAAATGTAATGTAACGAATAAAAATACAACAAAAGCTTATTTCATCCCCACCTTTCCTTTGACATTCCGCTTTTAACAAATTAAAAATCCTCTTACATTGTTTAATATAATTTGAAGAATAAATTTATAGCAAAGATAAGCAATAAAAAGATATGCAAAAATCCTAGCATCATGGTGAGAATTGAGTGCAAGCTAAAAGTAAAATATGAGTGATAGGAAGCACAGGCGGGTTGAGCATCCAATAGGAGAACTCATAAATGTAGATGGCACATCACTCCTCTCAAATATTGCTACAGCATTAGAAGAGTCTGTAAAGCACTAGAACACTAAAGCACTAGAAGAGTCTGTAGAAAGACACAATGAAGAAGGATACACATCTTTTTCTGAACTTAAAACAAAACAACAACATGTCGAGAGACAATCACGTGTCAACCAAATATTATAATAAACAATGAAGAAACTAAAAACGCCAGAATTGTAATATTTTGTCTCCGTGTTCAATAGCAATGGGAACTGCTTATAAGATGTCAGATGTCGACTGGCCAATGCAATGCAGATGTTAAATAGTATTAAGAGTACATGATATAGTACCACCACCACCATCATTACCATCATCATCATCATCATCATCATCATCATCATCATCATCATCATCATCATTATCTACTTCCACTTGTGCCGTCAAGCGTCGTGGGGAGGAATAATTGGCGCTCCAGTGCCCGATGGGTGGCATTGGATAGTGTCATTCCGTATGATTGAAAAATGTCTTTGATATCGTAAATCCCTTTTCTTCTCAGGCGTCCTCTTGCTCTCGATGATTATTGATGTAGGGCCAGTGATGGTAGATGATGGTATTTCATTCTAACGAGATGGCCAAACCACTTAATCTTCTGTCTTTCAATAAATGTGGCACAAGATATTGATTCCACAGTCTGTCTGATAACAACATTTCGTACTCGGTGTCGGATTGTTAAGTTGGCAGATCTTCTCAGGCATCTCATCTTACAGGTGTTGATTTTGCGAGATTGTGATTTGGATAATGTCCGAGTTTAAGATTGGTAGCAAAGGGTTGGTGTGAATATGCTGTCTATTATCTGTCGTTTTGCGGACATGGGTTTATTTGGATGTTTCAGTATGGGTGACAGTTGATATGTAAAGCGCACTTGCTTTTTGACATCTGATTTCGTAATCAATATGGCAGAGTAAGCAACGTTCACTGCGATCTGGAATTATAATTATGTGTTTTGTGTGTGTTTCTTAATTCCAGTATGTTCAAATGAGGATGAACGTATGACATGTCCAGCAAACAAACAGGGAATTTTTGTGTGTGTTCAAGTTCTATTGCTCGAGAATCATGCAGGAAATTGAAAGATAAGCGCGACTCTATCAGCGCTCACACCGGAAACACACGGAACAAGGAATAACAACAGACAGGGGATAGTACCACCAAACAAATTAAAAGAAAACGTTTGTTTAGAACAAACATCTGTTAGGTGGCAACATATGGATGTGCATCAAAGACCATTTTGCATTAAGTAAAGAAAAATATCCGGGCCTTTGAACTTAGAAGTTATAGAAAAATTCTTGGAATACTGTGGACCAAGAAGAAGACAAATACTGACATTCTAATACTCTTAAATATCCAGCAGAACCAGCTCATAAACAGCTTCATGTCCTGGAAACTGAAATACTCTGGCCATATCAAACATCGCCGTGGTTTTTGAGGAACAGAGATGGAAGGTATGGTTCCTGGACGGAGAGACAGGGATCGATCAGCACGAAGATGGACACAGGACACTGAAGATACCTTGCGCATCAAAGCAGATGAGGAAAGGGGACTAGCAACGGATCGAGAATCTGTTCGGAGGACCATGACGCGAGCAATATTTTACATTGTGATGATGGTATCTCATTTAGTGACAACTATCAAGAAGTCGCTCTCAAATGCTATCACATCCCTCACCTATCCGTCCTTGTATAGTGAACACACGTGCAAAGTGCCAACCTAATTTTCTCCCACACTGTGCTGTATTTGAAGTGCATTCCCAAGACAGGAAATAGGACCGATGTCGGTAATTATAGTACAACTATCATTAAGATGTCGAGTCTAATTATTTCATATTGCAGACGATGTGTTTTCTTGATATTATAGTATTAGCATACCGCTCTAGGTCAAACGGTCTTTAATCTCAATTCCTCACAACACTCGCCTCTACACTCGACAGCGCCAGCTTGGGTACATATTCTGTAACGGTCATTTGTTTGTTTGTTGTTTTTTGTTAGCTTTTACACATAAAGTAGTTCTGTAAGTTGTTCATGCATAATTATTAGTATCATCAAGTGCTGTGATGACCGATGTAGCCAATCATGCTTCTACCCATTTCGCGATTTCCCAAAGAAATCTATCAGTTCAATTTTTTGCCATGTTTCCCATGTCACGATGCAATACTGACAATAATCGTCGCTCTGCGTCTTCTTTTCTCTGTCTTCCTATAAATATATTCGACTGTTACACTATCTTCCGTTTCTTTCTGCTCTCATCATATGGCCCAAAATGTCGACAGTACCTTTCTGATGTTTGTGATAAGTTGTCATTGTATCTTACTCTCTTTCAAAACGTTTAGACCAGTATTTCTCAACCATTTTTGGCCCATGCACCCTTTCACCATATGACAGGATGTGTTTCCCCCCTTTCCGACGAACGAAAGAAGAAGAATTCCCCCTTTTCCAAAATTGTCAGCCTCAAAAGATGCATTTTGTATATTTACACTATTTTGTTAACACACCAAATTAATCATATTACAATAAACAAATAGTTAAAACGCCAAACAATTGTCACTTAATACACGACACCAGAATGCCAGAAAATTGTTCTTCATCAAACAACACGCTCAAAAGAAAATCAGGATATTGTGTCTGAAGCCATTTTGAGTCTGGTTTTAATACCCCCTTCCCCCTTCCCCGGAAACGACAGAATTACCCAATGGCTGTGAACCACTGATTTAAACAATACATAAAGTTAGTCGCGTGCCATTTACCGGACGTCGCAATAAATCCTTGCATTTTATGGCTGTTTGTGATTAACCAGGAAGTTTTTACTTTCAGTAGTTTGCCATTGCTTGCTGAAAGACCGACGTTCATTCGCAGGGTGGTCTGCTTCCAAATCGTCTGCGGCTGATTTTGAACCATTGACTCAGAATGTCGGGTAATTGTGAAACACGTTCACTTCCCCAAAGCCACAACCATACGACAATTACGTTGGAGATAATTCCGTCACATGATATTTGCCACTATATTCTTGTCAGTGGCGGACTTGCCAGGGTATCAGCTTGCTCGATGACAAGTAGGCCCTGTGTGGTCCTGATGAAGTGGGCCTCCTTAAACGTTACACAATGCGTTAAAATGTTAATGATGTTTTAGTAGCCTTGTCACCTGGTAACCAACATTTTCAGAACCGTGAATTTCGACGGAGCAATGTTCTACAGAGTTGATCCAGAACACCAAAGACCGAGATATGCAGAGATTATATGAACGCCAACGCCAGCTGGCATGGCACTTGATGATGATGTTCTGCTCAAGGCTTGCTAACATAATGATGATGATGATGAACCTTGAGAAGCATTGTATCTGAAGGGATTTGTAAATAAGTAACTCTTACGCTTTAACGCTTTATGAAAAAGCCCAGAAGAATGAAAGCGTAAAGTAAACATAGAAACTCCTTATGTCCCATAAGAGTTAATAAGTTATGATATAGGGTGTATGTTTAATGACTGTAGGGTTTTTGAAAATATTGCCGTTCCAAGTTTTGTATTCACCCTCTGTGAACTCATGCAACGTAGAAGGTAAATACAAAACTTGGAACCCCAGGAATGCTAACCTGGTCAAAAACGCACACAAAAGTCGGATGTGTTGGCTTAAGGGTCTAAGCCCAAGAGTGCATAACAACACATCGCAATTAAATCTGAAAAAAAAAACCACAAAACACGCACGCACGCGCGCGCACGCACGCACACACACACACACACACACACACACACACACACACACACACACACACACACCCCCCCCCCCCCCCGGATGAACGCAGAAGAAGACACTTGGAATGGCAATATTCTAACAAGCCCCGCAGTCATTAAAAATACACCCTGTATATATTTGTTGATGCTTTATAGTTCCGTTGTTTGTTTTTAACACGTTCTCCATTAATAAAATCCGCATTGTATTTAAAAAAGAAAAAAAGATTTCGTTCTGTTTGTTTCTAGCATTATGAGTATCATATTCGTTATCTTCCTTCCTCTTTTGAGGGGATTGTACCACACCTAATTATCCACCTGCAAGGTCACCGTGTCTAACTTTGACATGCATTTATGTTAGGTTCACTTCCTCTAGATAGACTACATTCCAGGTCACGGGCTCTGCCGACCCGTCGATAGGTTTTCGTTTCTAACAATGTTGCCAGGGCATTCACCTTACAGTCTACTCTTTGCCATATCCAACTGCTGTGGAATATTCAACATGTACAACTTGCATACATTATCTCCTTATTTCTGCCATTATCCGATAAGTCTACGTATCTAATCTCATTGTCCAAGAGATCAGGTTGACGTGTGATATCAAGTGCCCTGTTCTTGGACAAATTCCCAGCCATAAGCTGGGTATCGAACCTGGTAACACATGTGCCTGAAGCGGACACCCTAACTTTTCAACTACACCCCCCCCCCCCCCCCCCCCCCCCAAATGCGCCATCTAATTATCTTGCTTACTGTTCTATATTTCGGATTAGTACAATGACCTAAAAGCTGTGTGGTATTTTGTGTAATTTTTCCGTTTTGCCAAAGTATGTTCTTTGTCTCATCTTGAACTTTAAAGAAAAATTATCATTTCCAACCTCTTTGTGAATGTGCGTACGAGTAAAGGATGTTTTTCTTTCATGTTATTCAAAACACATATTCGTGGTTTATTCAATGTATATACATTTTTATGAAATAGGACCAATCAAACACACTGAGAGAAAAAATATAAATTATAAGGCTAATGCACATTCAGAATAACATGGCTATTACCAACTGCTTCAGGAGGCCACGAAAATAATTGGTTCATTTTCGGAGCTTGGAATTAAAGAAATCTACTTTAATGCTACCAAACGATGTCTTTCTAATCCACAGCTTGAATACGTGCGGTTTCTCCCAGGCTTTTCTTTCAGGAAATTCGGAAGACAAAGGAAACTCTCCTTTAAGAACTGTGCGTAACGAACTCACCAGCAAAAATGTTTGCAAAGTGGCCATGGATGATAAAGCCAACTGCCGCATATTCCCAACTGGCTCTGGTTTCTGTTTTTATATTTCGGAAGCATGTTGATTTGTCACTTATGTCACATGCAATTTCCACCCCTTGGCCCCTTACAGGTGGAATTGTCTAGCGATGATAGTAGAGGATTGGTGCTAGTTGCTGTTGCAGTAGCATAGCAGTGACGCTTGTGAGTAATTTAGCTGCATATCATGTACAGGACGTCGCAGTCAACTCCATCATCTTTTGGCTGTTTGTGATTTCTTGGCAAGTACACGTTCAATAGTTTGCCATTGTTTTATGAACGACCGGCATTCATACCTTTGTATGACAAAACGAACGCAAGGTGGTCTGTTGCCAAATCGCCCGCAGCTGTGTTTCGAACGCGGTATGGGGGATTATAAATTGTGTCTTCTTGCGAATAACTTCTTCACCACAGAGCCTGCAATTGTGGTAGCAATTGTTTTAGTAAATAGTGAAAGCAATAATCATAGTAGTAGTAGTAGTAGTAGTAGTAGTAGTAGTAGTAGTAGTAGTAGTTGTAGTAGTAGTTGTAGTAGTAGTAGTAGTAGTAGTAGTAGTAGTAGTAGTAGTTGTAGTAGTAGTAGTAGTAGTAGTAGTAGTAGTAGTAGTAGTAGTAGTAGTAGTAGTAGTTGTAGTAGTAGTTGTAGTAGTAGTTGTAGTAGTAGTAGTAGTAGTAGTAGTAGTAGTAGTAGTAGTAGTTGTTGTTTTTGTTGTTGTTTTTGCAGTTGTTGTAGTAGTTGTAGTAGTAATATTAGTAGTAGTAGTGGTGATAGTAGTAGCAGTAATAGTAGCAGTAATAGCAGTTGTTGTAGTGTTAATAGTAGTAATGGTAGGAGTAGCAACAGTAGTGATATAGTAGTGGTAGCAGTACTTGTATTATAATAGTTGTAGCACAGTAGTATCAATAGCAGCAGGAGTATTTATAGCAGTAGTAGCAATTGTTCTTGTTATTGCTATATCAATAATATTAGCTGTAAATGTCGTAGTAGTAATAGTACCAGTGATATTAGTATCAGTAGTAATAGTAATTGTAGTAGTAGTTGCTGTTGTTTTAGTTGTAGTTGTAGTAGTAGTAGCAGCAGCAGCAGAAGCAGTAGTAGTAGTAGTAGTAGTAGTAGTAGTAGTAGTAGTAGTAGTAGTAGTAGTAGTAGTAGTAATTGTTGTAGTAGTGATGATAATAAGGGGCGTTCATTTGAAATCCGTTCGTGCCGCACAGCGCGTAATTGCGTACGTTGAACATGATCATGTCATAAACATGTGATAAGTATTGACCAATGATTGAAAGAGCACGTGCTTATCGTCCCATGATGCATAGGTTCTGTTTGTGACCGTTGAGGAAATTGCCGGGTTGATCCAAAATCCGTCCAAAGAAGCTCAAAGAGCGGTGATTCAATTCCTTTCATTTGAAGGATGTCGACCAGTGGACATTCATTGAAGAATGCAGATAGCGTATGGTAACAAATGTGTGTCGAAGACAACAGTGACAGACTGGGCACGAATGTTTCGGAAAGGACGTCTGTTCACAACAGATCTTCGACGGCTGGGTGAAGCGCATATTATTGCAACAGGAAAAACCATCGCCAAAATTGATGCAGCAGTACAGATGAACCGTTGTCGAAGCATACGTTCGCTAGTGAAAGAATTTGATGTGTCCACTGGGACAGTTCAAAAGGTCGTTCGTAAGAAACTGCAATATCGGAAGGTGTGTTCACAGTAGGTACCACGGATGTTGACCGACCACCAAAAAGAGTTACGCATGGGATGGTGTTTGAATCACTTCCTGCGTTACAGAGTGGAGGGTGATGAATTTATCTTCCTCATAGTGGCAGGCGATGAGTCATGGTGTCACCACTTTGAGCCGAGCAGCAAGAGAGAGAGAGAGAGAGAGAGAGAGAGAGAGAGAGAGAGAGAGAGAGAGAGAGAGAGAGAGAGAGAGCATGCAATGGAAGCATGCTGGATCACCAAACTCCTCCCCCCGAAAAAAAATAAATAAATCAAGTTACAGTTTTCCGCTGGCTAAGGTTATGCTGAGCGCATTTTGTGACCATGAAGGGCTATTCTTGACCGACTTTAAAGAACCTGGTGTCAACATCAACTCTACCCACTACTTGCAAACACTAGACAAGCTGCAAAAAGCCATCAAAGATAAACGACCCGGCTTGCTTTCTCGCGGTGTGATTTTGTTGCACGATATTGCTCGTCCGCATGTCGCAAAGATTGTGCAGGAAGCATTATCTTGGACGAAGTGGGAATTTCTGCAACATCCAGCCTATAGTCCTGATTTGTCACCATGTGATTTTAATTTGTTTGGACCTCTAAAGAAAGCTCTCAAGGGGCAACGATTTCACACAGATGCAGACGTAAAGAACGCGGTAAACACTTGGTTCAGTGAGCAACCATACTCCTTTTTTTTGCGGACGGCATTCACTGCCTACCTAAGCAATGGAATGCTTGCCTGAATGCCTACAGTGACTTCTTCTGACCAACCATGGTGCATAATTCATTAAAAATGAATGCTTTGTTTAATTCTACCACACCTGTTAATGTTTCTTTCATGCTTTTGTAATAAAGCCATTGGAACGGGTTTCAAATGAACGTTCCTAATAATAATAGTAGTAGTATTAGTAATAATAATAATAATAACAATATTATTATTATTATTATTATTATTATTAGTAGTAGTAGTAGTAGTAGTAGCAGCAGCAGCAGTAGTAGTAGTAGTAGTAGTAGTAGTAGTAGTAGTAGTAGTAGTAGTAGTAGTAATAGGGACTTGGATAACTTGGTGCCAACTGGCAAGATCGAAGGGAGGAGACCAAGGGGAAGAAAGAGAAGTAAATACCTGGATGGCTTGGCCACATGGCATGGTCGAGACAGGAACACGGAGCTGATCCACGACTCTGGTGATCGAGTGAGATGGCAGAACATGACCGCCGACGCTTATCGGCATGGCACATGATGGATGGATAGTAGTAGTGGTGGTGGTGGTAGTGGTAGTAGTAGTAGTGGTGGTGGTATTGGTAGTAGTAGTAGTAGTAGTAGTAGTAGTAGTAGTAGTAGTAGTAGTAGGCACATGATGGATGGATAGTAGTAGTGGTGGTGGTGGTGGTAGTAGTAGTAGTAGTAGTAGTAGTAGTAGTAGTAGTAGTAGTAGTAGTAGTAGTAATATCAGCAGCAGGAAGAGTTGTTGTTGCTGGTGTAACAGTGGTATTAAAAGTGTTGCAGATATAGCCTAATTCCAAGTGAACGAAAGGAATTAGAACAAGCAAAAACGCAAACTATAAATAATAAATGAGCCACGGGATTGTAAAGAAACCTGTGGGATGCATAACGTTGTCAAATAAATCACCGACATGTTACAAATGGAAACGCAGCAAACAAACGCAATGGGCATCCCATCTTGTATCATCATGTGCCATGCCGATACGCGTTGGCGGTCACGTTTCGCCATCTACACAATCATCAGAGATGTGAATCAGTTCTGTGTTCTTGTCTCGACCATGCCAAGTGGCAAAACCATCTAGATATTTACTCCTCTGCCTTCCTCTTGTTATTTTTTTCTTCCATCTTGCCATTTGTCACCAAGTTCTCTAGTTTATTTGTTTTCATTTCGTGTCCCCCCCCCCCCCCCCCCAAAAAAAAAAAAAAAAAAAAATAAAATAAAATAAAGTGTCTAAAGTGTCTACGTCTAATTGCTTTAATCAATTTACTATTTTCATGTGCTTCTTGTAACACTTGCTCACTGTCATCTTGTATACTGGTGATTTAACATGTCACATTTATGCAAGAGCATTTGCTCACTAGTGAATAGCTTCAAATGCAGTGAACTGTTTTTTGTAGTCTTCATTGTCTGAAAGCATTGTTCGAGTCCCTAAGCGCAGCGAATAAGATAACAACATATTCGTACCCACATGTATTTTAAAAAATCATAAGCATTATTATTAAGAAGTTCTCTGCCTGAAACTAGTGGTCAACGTCGAATGCAGTACATACATAACAAGATATTACCGAAGATCAATCTTTCAAAGTGTACCACAAGTAGGAGAAACGGTACTTGTTTCAATAACTGAGCTATTCATTTATAATAAAGTAAGTAAATGAACCTTTTACATGCCGTATGAGAATTGGGCATATGGTGCCAGACCCATATTATTTATAAACCAAGGGGCACTCGTTGACTTAGGTAGTTTGTACAAAGCCCAGAATTTTTCCTTCCCAAGACATTTGCTGGTACCCATTTTAGGCTGGGTAAACCTGGCAGCCCAGATCATTAAAAAAATTAGTTCAGCCCTGATCTAACACATGACTATCGGGCCACCAGGCGAGCGTCTAGCCGCTAGGCTACCGCGGTCCCGTGTATACATGAATAGTTAGACCCATATTTTAACCACCAGTCTGCAATCAACGGGGTTGGGCGGGAAGGGGGGGGGGGTACTGTTAATATTATACTGGTCGCCCATATTTCCCATAACATTTCCCGTTACCCATTTTAGGCTGGCTCTGCCTGGGAACGCAGGTCAATTCTAAGAACAAAATCCCCACCACCATGGCGATTGAAACACAGGCCTACCTGGCCGGCCAGCTAAATGGATAAGAAAACACATTCTTTAGAATCCGGTGTGCTGATGTCGAGGTAGTCGGTTCACCCCCTACACCTGTCAGTTGGACTAAAATGTTGACTTCTCGTCCTCGGGGACGTAAATTACAAGAACCTCTGATGTCGGAGTGGGTTCGATTGATGGTGAGGTAAACTGTTAAGAAGGAAAGCTAATCCACAGGCAAAATTTAGTCTGGTGCACTAGATGTAGTAACACGCGTATGGACTACGCTTGAATTCAAAGCGACTGAACGAAACAAAGTAATAATAGTACTAGCTGCTGGGCTGATCTTGTTTATATTATTATTTATATTCCCCTGTCTTCCTCTGCCTCTCTTGGCAATTTTTGCACGTAAAACCGCATTCTCAACCCAACCTCTTCTGTTTATATGCTACATACTTGTATTTGTATTTTCCTTGTAGTTTTAGCGAGTATCTAGTCACTTCTGCAGCTGTCTGTATGCGGGCATTTTGGCTTGTCCAGTTCGTTTCTAATCCTAATCTGATACAAGTCAATGTATTGAATGAAGTATTTAGGCACTCTAGTAACAGCAGATGGCAGTTGCCTGAAGGAAGTTATACTTGGAATGGTCCAAGCAAATGCAGCATTTCACCAGAAAAAGAATATTTTCAGCAATTTATCTGGGCCAAGATAAGTGAGGAAAAGAGTTCTTAAGAGCTATATTAAGCCAGTCCTGATTTATGGAAGCGAATCGCGGACAATTAGCAAACCAGTGAGCAATTATGTGGAAGCCACAGATATGTGGTTTTATAGAAGAATTACGAGAACTCAGTGAACATATAGACAGAGCAATGGAAACGTCATGTACAAGAGATCTAGTCACTCGCAGGATAGACAGAACAGTGATGATGACTTGAATGAAGTTAACTCACAAAGAGATCTAATCACTCGCATGAGAAGGAGTCAATTCTCATCAATTTTGCATATCATGAGAATGGGAAAGCAGATATGTGTTGTAGCAACGGGAAAGTTGGATGGGAGGAGAAGCAAATGGAGATCAGGAGAGAATAATACTAGACAGCTGGACATCATGGCACAGAGAAACATCAGTATCAGATATAATTGGCATCACAAGATACAGAAAGTTGTGAACAGACGTGATCACCAACGCCGTACGGCACAGACTATAAGAAGATTATGTTCTTCTTCTGTGATACATCTCCTGTCTGATGGTATCCACGTCCCATTTGTATTGATTTTCTGTGCATGCCTCAAATTAATACTTTAACTGTGATTGAACATTTGAAAATTATCAATCCCTTTGATATTACTTCAGACGTCTTATTATTTCAGTTGAAGCCATGTGTATGTTTTCTGAAACCACAAGATCGATAATTTTCTGCGGTTCTTTCTGATTTGCGATCTTTTCCTTAAGTTCCTTCTCATTAGTTGCTATTATCTTGTTGTTTCTTCTCACAAGTTTCAATGAAAACTGTGCAATCAGTATTCTAATTTTTAATTTTATATATATATATATATATATATATATATATATATATATATATATATATATATATATATATATATATATATATATACACACACACACACATAGGGGGTTTATTTACACACTTACACCTACCTACCAAACTACCTACCTACCTGCCTACATGCCTACCTACTTATCTACCGAGACCCATACATAAAAAATAAATACAGACTTACACACTTACATGCAGACACACATACAGACAGGCAAGCAGACAGGCAGTCATCCATCCATCCATACACCCATCCATCCACCCACCCATCCATCCATCCATCCACTCACCCATCCATCCATCCATCATCCCATTCATCCATCCATCCATTCACACACACACATACACACACGTACGTACGTGTGTACGTACGCACTGACAGACAGACAGACACACAGACAGACATGCATACGTACGTACAGACAGACAGAGAGACAGACAGACATAGTACGTAAGCTAATCCACAGACACACACACACACACACACACACATACCTACTTAACTACGTATGCGTACACACAGATACACACATCTACTTACCTATCTACCTACCTATCTATTTACATACATACGTATATATATATATATATATATATATATATATATATATATATATATATATATATATATATATATCTTATCTTATATATAAATAAGGATCGTATGTCTGTCTGTCTGTCCGTATGTCCTTTAGTGTGTTCGCGAACGGCCCATCCGATTGAGATGAAATTTTCTACACGCCTTTCTTTCATTCCAGAGCTGTCAACTGTGATATTTTTTTAGTGTGAAATCGCCTGCTTACTCAGTATTATTTCATTTTTCATTTTTCATTATAATTTCATATATTTCAGGGGACCTAACTCCGTAAAAGTTATTTCAAGGGGCATAACTTTTCTGTATAACTTATAGTCATATTGTGGCATCGTTTTCAAAGATTTATAAACTCTGTGTCCATAGTTATGTACCGGCATATGAGTTATAATAAATAATGATACAAACTGTAAGGCATTTTTAAAGTTTTCATAAAAATAATGCACAATGCATAACATTGTAACTCATCTTTATTTGCTTAAGAAGTTACTGTAGTCATGCAGGTGATTAGCAAGCGTTTTCATTAAAAATAATGGATGGTGTGTGGAAGGACATTCTTTTAAGTTACTTTTTTTGTTGTATGAATTTAATGAGAACTTATATGACTACTTATATGAATTAAATGAGATGCTCCCCACCAGGGACTGGGCGAAGCCGGACAGGGTCAGGCAGACAGATAGACAGACAGACAGACAGACAGACAGACAAGACAGACAGACAGACAGATAGTCGGTAACGGGAACGGGAACTTATATGACTACTTATATGAATTAAATGAGATGCTCCACACCAGGAGCTGGGCAATGCCGGGCCGGGTCAGACAGACAGACAGACAGACAGACAGACAGACAGACAGACAGACAGACAGACAGACAGACAGACAGACAGTCGGTAACGGGAACGAGAACTTATATGACTACTTATATGAATTAAATGAGATGCTCCCCACCAGTGACTGGGCGAAGCCGGGCAGGGTCAGCTAGTATATAAATAAGGATCGTATGTCTGTCTGTCTGTATCTATGTATGTCCTTTGTGCGCTCGCGAACGGCCCATCCGATTGAGATGAAATTTTCTACACGCCTTCCTTTCAGTCCAGAGCTGTCAACTGTCATAGTTTTTTAGTGTGAAATCGCCTGCTTACTCAGTATTATTTCATTTTTCATTTTTCATTATAATTGTATATATTTCAGGGGACCTAACTCCGTAAAAGTTATTTCAAGGGGCATAACTTTTCTGTATAACTTATAGTCATATTGTGGCATCGTTTTCAAAGATTTATAAACTCTGTGTCCATAGTTATGTACCGGCATATGAGTTATAATAAATAATGATACAAACTGTAAGGCATTTTTAAAGTTTTCATAAAAATAATGCACAATGCATAACATTGTAACTCATCTTTATTTGCTTAAGAAGTTACTGTAGTCATGCAGGTGATTAGCAAGCGTTTTCATTAAAAATAATGGATGGTGTCTGGAAGGACATTCTTTTAAGTTACTTTTTTTGTTGTATGAATTTAATGAGAACTTATATGACTACTTATGTGAATTAAATGAGATGCTCCCCACCAGGGACTGGGCGAAGCCGGACAGGGTCAGGCAGACAGATAGACAGACAGACAGACAGACAGACAGACAGACAGACAGACAGACAGACAGATAGTCGGTAACGGGAACGGGAACTTATATGACTACTTATATGAATTAAATGAGATGCTCCACACCAGGAGCTGGGCAATGCCGGGCCGGGTCAGACAGACAGACAGACAGACAGACAGACAGACAGACAGACAGACAGACAGTCGGTAACGGGAACGAGAACTTATATGACTACTTATATGAATTAAATGAGATGCTCCCCACCAGTGACTGGGCGAAGCCGGGCAGGGTCAGCTAGTCTTATATATAAATAAGGAGCGTATGTCTGTCTGTATCTATGTATGTATCTATGTATGTCCTTTGTGCGCTCGCGAACGGCCCATCCGATTGAGATGAAATTTTCTACACGCCTTCCTTTCATTCCAGAGCTGTCAACTGTCATAGTTTTTTAGTGTGAAATCGCCTGCTTACTCAGTATTATTTCATTTTTCATTTTTCATTATAATTGTATATATTTCAGGGGACCTAACTCCTTAAAAGTTATTTCAAGGGGCATAACTTTTCTGTATAACTTATAGTCATATTGTGGCATCGTTTTCAAAGATTTATAAACTCTGTGTCCATAGTTATTTACCGGCATATGAGTTATAATAAATAATGATACAAACTGTAAGGCATTTTTAAAGTTTTCATAAAAATAATGCACAATGCATAACATTGTAACTCATCTTTATTTGCTTAAGAAGTTACTGTAGTCATGCAGGTGATTAGCAAGCGTTTTCATTAAAAATAATGGATGGTGTCTGGAAGGACATTCTTTTAAGTTATTTTTTTTGTTGTATGAATTTAATGAGAACTTATATGACTACTTATGTGAATTAAATGAGATGCTCCCCACCAGGGACTGGGCGAAGCCGGACAGGGTCAGGCAGACAGATAGACAGACAGACAGACAGACAGACAGACAGACAGACAGACAGACAGACAGACAGACAGACAGACAGACAGACAGACAGACAGATAGTCGGTAACGGGAACGGGAACTTATATGACTACTTATATGAATTAAATGAGATGCTCCACACCAGGAGCTGGGCAATGCCGGGCCGGGTCAGACAGACAGACAGACAGACAGACAGACAGACAGACAGACAGACAGTCGGTAACGGGAACGAGAACTTATATGACTACTTATATGAATTAAATGAGATGCTCCCCACCAGGGACTGGGCGAAGCCGGGCCGGGTCAGCTAGTATATATATATATATATATATATGAAATATATACTAATGGGAAAGCGTTATGGTAATCTAACACTCCCTGTATTCAATGCTTTGGTTTCTTTGTTATCCTAGTATTCTCAGAAAGGGAGTGCGCCCACTTGTATTACAACTCTCAAGTGCCACACAATGCTGGTCCGTGTGTTGACACACACCGTAGAATCAATCAGTATTTCTCCAAGTTAAATCTGAGTTAAACTCTGTTGTTTCGTTAATCCTTCCCAGGGGCGTTTTCTCAAACTGTTTTTAATGATTGGGGACACCATGCGAGCTAAAATTATTACTGACAACCGTACATTATTTTGGCGATCTTAATACGAAGAAATAGCATTCACTTGCTAATCGCCAATTACTTGATTACAATGTCTTCTGCTGCAATTGGCTTTTAATACTAATATAGTGTTTCCTCATGCTTCTCGTGACATATGGAATGTCGTCTAAAAGCGAGTGGGATTAATTTTCATGATCGATAGAACGCCCGACAATATTTGGTGATTGTTTGTCTTGATAACTTTGAAGACGATGCCGAGGTGAAGAACATAATTGTTAAGTGATGATTATAAGCAAATGATAAGTTTAAAGTTGTTGTTGTTGTTGTTGTTATTGCTGTTGTTGTTGTTGTTGTTGTTTTTTAAATACCAATGTTAATGAGTTGTCTATTCTTATAGTATGCCAACATTTGTTTGCCTTCATTCACGATCAATTATTTTGAAAACTGTCAGTTGCATCGTTATGAAATTTTTCCAGCCGTCTGATAGGTCCAAAA
>JACEFZ010015927.1:57500-92393 GCA_014155875.1 Cepaea nemoralis
AAAAAGAAGAGAAGATCATGATAAAGATGATAATAATGATGATAACGACGATGATGAAGAAGAAAAGCAGTAGAAGAAGAAGAAAAAACAGGACGATGATTTCAATATTGCAGCTTTTATACCTCTACCATCCAATTTTCCATTATCTTTCACACAGCAAGTTTTTACAAATATGTTCCTACGACAACCTATGACCACATACCAAGAAAAACAACTCTCAAATGCAGAATATATATATACACCCCGATGGTGTTTCCACCTTGTCGTGGTGGGGGAGCTTGAGTTTCTCAATGACCCTGAGAGCTATGCCGGCGGTAGCGTAGCTACCAGCAGGGCCTCCCAAGCCGGACAGATCAAAGGGTAGAGAACAGACAAAGAGAAACACCCTGGTCCTCCAGGTTGGGGGTTGAAGCGTGGGGTTAACATCCCCACCTTTGTAAAAACCATTTTGTTACGAAACAGATACATGAGCCTCGAATTCGGACTGACTTATTTGGACATCGACCTTGGAACGTTAAAGGACTTTTGAGATTTGGAACATGGAATGTACGGACTCTATATATAGAGCTGGAGCGGCCGAAGAATTAACCCGGGAGCTGGTTGAGTATAAAATGGATATAACAGCAATTCAAGAAATAAGGTGGCCAGGAGAGGGTACTTTAGAGCAAAATGGAATGATTATAATATATGGAGGAAACACCCAAAATAAACATGAATTAGGAACAGGATTTGTCATCAAAAAAGAGTTATGGGGGAACGTTCTAAACTTTAAAGCTGTAAATGATAGGATTAGTAAATTACGAATAAAAGGTAAATGGAAAAATATAACGATGATTAATGTACATGCACCTACTGAAGAGAAAGAAGATGATATTAAAGAAGACTTTTATAATGATCTGGAAGATGTCATAGAAGAAACCCCAAACAGGACATCCTGATTGTGCTGGGAGACTTCAACGCAAAAATAGGTAGAGAGCAAACTCATAAAAAAGTTGCCGGTATGGAAAGCCTACATACAACTTCAAATGATAATGGATGGAGAGTCATCAACCTAGCAGAAGCCAAAGGACTGCAGATCAGCAGTACCAGACTGCAAAGAAAGGATATACATAAACAAACTTGGAAATCATGTGACAAGAGAACCTATAATCAAATAGATCACATTTTAATTAACAACAAAAATGCATCAAACATACAACAAGTTAGAAGCTATAGAGGAGCTGAGTGCCACAGCGACCACTTCCTCGTTGGGGCAAAATTTAAAATAAAACTTAAGAGAGCTTTCTATGCTAAACTACAAAGGTTACACCCAACATATAACAGAGAAAAACTACAAGAAATTACAGTCAAAGAGAAATTTGCAGATGAAATAAAATGTAAACTTGAAATTCTACAAAACCCGTTGGAGGAAAGCGTTGACCAAACTTGGTTGAACATCAAGAATACAATTCAATCTACCGCAGAAGAATGTCTCGGTGTGTTAACCACGCATAGAAAGAACAGATGGTTCAATCCAAAATGTGAAGAAGCAGTCATTAGGAAAAAGAATGCCAGACAGCTATGGCTAAATGACATCAACAACATCCAAAAGGAAGAGCAATATAAAAATGAATGTAAAGAGGCTACAAAAATAGTTCGACAGCAGAAGCGAGAATATATGAGTAATATAATCAAAGATATGGAAACTAATCACCAGAAAAACGAATCCAGAAAGTTTTTTAAAGAACTGAAGTCAATGAAACGAGGGCACCAACACAACACATATGGTTTAAAAGACAAAAATGGGAATATGATAAATACCAATGAGGAAATGTGCAACACATGGAAAGAATAATTTGTTGAATTACTAAATTGTGAAGCTCCAAGTAACACTTTCCCACTGGAAGAGGATCTAACGTGTGAACCACAAATTGAAGAACCTGCATTTGAAGAAATCCTATATGTAATCAGACGACTTAAAAACAATAAGGCAACTGGGAGTCCTGTGGAATTGCTGCTGAATTTATAAAGGCAGGGTGGCCATGCATTACATCTAAAGCTATACGAACTAATAATAAAAATCTGGGGGACTGAAGAATTACCCCATGACTGGAAGGAGTCATTATTGATACCTATCTTTAAGAAAGGAGACAAGTTCCAGTGTGAAAATTATAGAGGAATATCACTACTGTCCATAAGCTATAAGATACTATCCGCAGTACTACTAAATAGACTAAAACCATATTCAGAATACATATTAGGTGACTACCAGGCGGGTTTTAGACAAAACAGATCAACAATAGATCAGATATTTATCTTACGACAAATAGCCGAGAAAAATTGGGAATATAAAAGAGATCTCCATAACATTTTTGTGGATTTTAAAAAGGCTTATGATAGTGTCCATAGGAATAGTCTATGGAATGCTATGCGGGAATTTGGAATACCAAGGAAGTTAATCAACATGACCAGACTATGCATGGAAGATACTTATAATATAGTAACATATAAAGGCAGGAAATCAGACCCTTTCCAAATAACATCTGGCTTGAAACAGGGTGATGCACTATCGCCGCTACTCTTCAATCTGGCTCTAGAGAAAGTTGTAAGGAGGGTAAAGGAGGAATGTGATATTGGAGGAACATCCAAGCTGCTTGGTTATGCAGATGATATAGATATTATAGGGGAAAATGAACAAAAGACATTGGAAATATTGACTCACTTAAAGGAAAAAGCCCAACAGATGGGGCTGGTTATCAACCAAGATAAGACAGAATATATGGTAATTTCAAGAGAAGGAATGGCTAAAAACTCTGGCCACATACAAATAGATAATATGACCATTTAAAGAACGGAAACATACAAATACCTGGGTACAATCTTCAACTGCTCCAACATCATAAGGGAAGAGATACAAACTAGAATCAATTCTGGAAATAAGATATACTATGCACTACAAAATCTACTAAAATCAAAGGCGCTATCTCGTAACACCAAGATCACAATATACAAAACACTGATCAGACCAGTTGTGCTGTATGGCTCTGAAACCTGGAGTACAACGAAAGGAGACGAAGCCTTGCTACAAACCTTTGAGAACAAAGTTTTAAGACGCATCTTTGGACCCATTAGGGATACACATAACAAAGACATTTATGATTTGTTTAAGTCCCCGCTAATCACTGGTATCATGAAGGCTAATAGACTACAATGGCTAGGGCATATAGAAAGAAAAGAAGATAATAGGGAAACAAAACTCGCTAAAACTCAGGAAATAAATGACCGTAGACCCCGAGGTAGACCAAGAAGACGGTGGAGAGATAATATATATACAGACCTACAAGCACTTGGAATCAACAACTGGCAAGAGAAGGTCAACCAGAGAGATGAATGGAGACGGATTGTATCTGCAGCAAAGAACCTCAGTGGCTCGGAACGCTGAAGAAGAAGAAGATATATATATATATATATAAAAATCACAACAAAGCACAAAGCCTGGGCTAAAATATAGAGATCATGTGTTGCCTATGCAGCATGATCCCTCTCTCGGACTGCCTAGTTCAATCCAGAGGAAAGGTAACACCTCTACATCTGGAACAAGACAAGCTGCAGAAGCTGCCGGATCAGCAAAGCAATGCTCTAACTGGCTAACTTTAGCTTGCATTTCCTCGCACCAGGGTAAGGCTTGTACCTTCCCAATTGCGCTCTTACGCCCGAAGCCGTTGGCACAACGTGGGGTGTCGGGATTGGTAAGCGTCCGCCCAACGTTCGGCGCTAACAGAAAGCAGGTAGTACCGTCTACTGTTATACGGTAGCTCAGTCATATCTGAACTAAGACTTGACAATATATATATATATATATATATATATATATATATATATATATATATATATATATATATATATATATATATATATATATATATATATATAATGTTTTTGCATATCCTTTACAGGACATCGCTGTCAACATCAGCATCTTTCAGCTGATTGTTGATTTCTTGGCAAGATTACGCTCAGTAGTTTGCCATTGCTTTCTGAGCGACCGGCTCACATACCCTGTAAGTTACCAACCCGGTTAGAACCGCTACTAATTCTCGTCGCCGTCACGTTACTCACGAGAGTATACGGTATTACGGAGAAAGTCGCTAAAGCCTAGGCCAGGGAGACCGGCACACACACACACACACACACACACACATACACACACACACACTATATTGTATATGTGTATATATATATATATATATATATATATATATATATATATATATATATATATATATATATATATATATATATATATATATATATATATATATATGCGCATTTCAAAGAAAAACTAAACTTCCATGTCTATTCGAGCATATTTGAAATCTGTGTCTGCGGTGAAATACTTGCTGATATTAATATCAACGGATTGAGAAAGCCTCGCAGAATATTACAGAGATCTGCGCAAGTGTATTTAAATCCAGTAACGGTACCAGCAGCCAATCTGTATCAATGTATGTAGGAAGCATACTTTGTTAACACTAGAAAGAAGCATAAAGTCTCCATTTCATATCGAATCAGTCTTACTCAATGAATGGAGCATATTAACAATAGGAAGGCAAGCAATAGCATTGGTAGACGACGCCACAGAAAAGTTGGTAAGTCCTTACACAAGAGGAACATTTCAGGAATGTCTTCGTTTCTTAATCGGAATAATGAGTTTGATTTGTACGGGCCAGTCCAAATAGATTGCCTGTTTTTAACAATGATCATCTACGTTCTGCGAGCATGTTTCTGGAAAGAGTAGTTTTTGTGTGATGTGATTTTAAGGTTTGTTAAAGTGAAAGTGGAACGAATGAGAAGGATTAGGAAACACACAAATTTAGAAGGATAAAGTGAGAGGACTAAAGGAAAATACATAGCATAGAAAGAAACAGAAAGAGCGAAGACACTAAAGGTTCTCCTTTAACAATTCCAGTGATATATATTAGCAATATATATATATATATATATATATATATATATATATATATATATATATATATATATATATAGATAGAGAGATAGAGAGAGAGAGAGAGAGAGAGAGAGAGTGTAAAAGGCATATGAAATACAGAAGAGTATTTCAGTTAACTGGTTTAATAAGAGACATTTTGAAATTATCGGGGGTCGGGGTGAAAGAGTATGAGAGCCAGAGAGAGAGGGGGAGAAGAAAAGAAAGAAAGAAAGAAAGAAAGAAAGAAAGAAAGAAAAAAAGAAAAAAAAGAAAGAGACGCATGAAATGCAAAGCAGAGAAAGAAAGAGGCGTAGAAATGTAAAGCAGAGAAAGAAACAGAAAGAGAGAAGACACTAAAGGTACTCCGTTAACAATTCCAGTGTGATATATTTGGTGATACAGAAGACAGGGCGAGGAAAGGGGGGTCGGGGAGAAAGAAAGAGAAATATAGAGATAGAGGCGTATAAAATGCACAGAAAGGAGTATAACAGGCTTATAAGGAAATATTAAGAAAGAAATGAAATAATAAAAAAACAAGGCCTAATGGCATAGGAAAGGGGCACTAGAGTATCTCGGATAACTATTTTAATAAGAGCGATTTGGAAATAGTCATGGGAAGGAGAGAGAGAGAGAGAGAGAGAGAGAGAGAGAGAGAGAGAGAGAGAGAGAGAGAGAGAGAGAGAGAGAGAGAGAGAGAAGAAAGAAAGAAAGAAAAGAAAGAAAGAAAGAAAGAAAGAAAGAAAGAAGGGGGTGGGGGATGTATACAATGCAAAGCTGAGAAAGCAATAGAAAAGAGGGAAAGGAGATACACAAGACTTGATGTTGTGTGTAGGGGACACAATAGTTTCTTCTGAAACTATTTCACTAACAGAATGGTGGCATGTTTCAGTATATAAGAGACAATAAATATTACACACATCACGTCAAATCAGTACTACTGTATGGATCAGAAACACAGAGAAAGACTAAAACAATTAAAAATAAACTAAAAACGTTCATTAACACTTTATTCATTCAGTAGCAAGTCCTTTGCAGAACCTCGCTCCCAAAATAACATTCCGGAAAACCTCTCGATCATAATCAAGATCACCCACCTGGAGACCATCCGCCACATCCTGCACACATCGTCTCTTTGGCCTTCCTCTTCCTCTCTTCATAGGCATATATACCTCCATTATTTTTCTCTCCGAACTTACATGACGTTTCATGTGACCAGAATATTTCATTAACGCTTGCCTGGGTAAAATAGAAGGATTGAAATAGCATGGCAGAATCTCCAATGTGGAGCTCACGGAGAGAACTGGACAAACACCAGTGAATCGCAACGTTGAAGACAAGTCGCTGGCGCTGGATTGGCCATACATTGAGGAAACCTGAGTACTGTACAAGTATAAAGGTCTTTATCTGGAATCCACAAGGCAAATAAAGGAAGACCAAAACTCTGCTATGAGAAGTAGAGACAGAAATGAATAATATGCAGAAGACATGGACGGAGCTGCATGGGACAGTTAGTATAGGACGGAGTGGAATGAGCTGATTGAGAGCTTATGATCCAATGGGGGAATAAAGGGCGAAGGAAGATGATGATGATGAAGAAGAAGAAGAAGAAGAAGAAGAAGAAGAAGAAGAAGAAGAAGAAGAAGAAGAAGAAGAAGAAGAAGAAGAAGAAGAAGAAGAAGAAGTTTGAGAAAAAAATATAGAATCCGTTCGTAGTTCCTATGCTTAATTGACTAAAACAAAAGCAGCTGACAGAATGATGCATGTAGACATAATCTAACTATTAGAACATGTAAACATTGAAGGCAAAGACATGAAAACACCAAAGAATATGTTGCTATCAAATAAAAGCTAAACGAACATAAATCCATTTGGATTACAACGAAGGGTGTCAGGCAAGGATGTGTACTGCCTCCAGAGTTGTTCTCTTTATACCGGTGTTATACCACTCTCCAAGCTAGGATACAGATTCAGATAAGTACCCTTAATATTGTCATGTAGTGTGTTTCATGTAGTTTTGTGTTTGTTTGTTCTGTGTTGACGAAGGCTTTGGCCGCAACGTCCAATTTGTTTCTTGTAATCGTGCTTTAGTAAAGCTCACAATCTACTTCACGTTTATGGTGATTCATTCATTACCTTTTTAAGCTTTACTGCAGTTCTCCTTATTCTTGTTAACTCTTTATACCGGAGGGCATATAATGAGGTCTATATAAAAGACACCAAAGATTGCAATTGGTTGTCTTTATTTAAACATCCGATGTGCTGATGCCTAGGTAGTGGGTTCAACCCCTAAACCGGTCAGTTGGACTAAAATATTGACTTCTCGTCCTGGACTTGGAACGCAAATTACAAGTACCTACCAGTTGGTTCGCCGGATGGCGAGGGACACAGGTAATAAGGAATGCTAATAAACAGGCACAAATCAGGTCAGTGCACTAGAAATAGTAGTACGTTTATTGACTACGCTTGTGTTCACAGCGAGCGAATCAAAAAAACAAAACAAAAATCAATAACTTAGTCTATCCTGATGATACTGTGTTAATGGCAACAAGATCGCAGGTACTAAATAAAATGATCCATAGAAAGGTTGTAGAAGTGAGAACGGGGTCCTCAGCTTGAATAATAAAAACACAGAAGTAACAGTAATAGCAAAGATGCTTATAATTCCCAGTTGTACAGTTTAAGTCAATGGTCGTCACTTTTTACAGGAAATATGGTACTATCACTAAATACCCAAGGGCGACCGGCATTAAATTGATCTCATCACTCATCGAGTGGCTATTAGTCTATACACATATATAGCTAGCATCAAAACATCACTCATCGAGTGGCGATTAGTCTATACACATATATAGCTAGCATCAAAACGTCACTCATCGAGTGGCTATTAGTCTATACACATATATAGCTAGCATCAAAACATCACTCATCGAGTGGCGATTAGTCTATACACATATATAGCTAGCATCAAAACATCACTCATCGAGTGGCGATTAGTCTATACACATATATAGCTAGCATCAAAACATCACTCATCGAGTGGCTATTGGTCTATACACATATATAGCTAGCATCAAAACGTCACTCATCGAGTGGCGATTAGTCCATACACACATGTAGCTAGCATGAAAACAAGTAGCTAGCATGAAAACAAGGAGTAGTTTATTAAATTGTTCACTAGAAAGAAAGAGGACCAATTTTTAAGGTATTGCACCAGAAAGAGCAAGGTTCAGTTTATAAAACTTTGCATCAGAAAGACATAGCAGTGTATTAACATTACACCTGGAAGAAAGCAGACAATTGCTTAGGGTCCTCTATAAGTGCTTTATATTGAATTTCGAGTGAAGCTAGGAAATACAAGACAATTCAGATATTTTGGCAACATTAAAATATACGTAAAATATAAGCATACAAGTGGGAGTGTCTAGTTGGTCATGCGTCGAAGTTCACTTGTTTCTGCAGCGAGGCGCTGTCGTCATTTGGATGTGACAAGTTCGAATCCTGGTCAGTAACTACAGCTTTCAAATTTTATGTTGTTTAGTGCGTATTCATATCTCTACTTCCTCCTTCCTTCTCCTTCTATGAGTGCCAAACAATACTATGTTTGTTTATTTATGTACTGCCCAAGTGGGAAGATGACGCCAAGAAATGAACAAACTGCAGTCTGTCAGACTGTGAAACCAGGAATGTCAGAACACATTGGAGATCTAATGCAGCCTATTGTCATTGTGGAGACGGCATTGCTTAGTTGGCTGATTGAGACAGAGAAAATGATTGCCTGTATCTGTTGCTCAAGGCTTGACAAAACAGTGCAACACGGCGAGCTTTAAGTTGAAGTTACATAGTCTCAATGTACAGCGGGAAATTGCAACATTTACTCACTTAACTTACTAAAGTGGATCGCTGAAGAAGTCCATTAAATAAACAGATAAATAAAAAACAGATAGCTTCAGCCCATGACATTTATGAAGAAAACATAATGTGGCATGCATTCAAGAGACACACTTCAACGCCGATCACATGTTTCTATAAAGGAGATATGAGACAATACTTCTTGACCGCCAAGGACACAAGGGTGGCGTACTAGAACATATACATAACTCTACACCATACAGTGGCATCTCCGTAACCACTAGCAATCAGATATAATATTGGCTAATTTAATGCGAAAGAAATCAAAACTCATAATTTACAACATATACAGCCTAGTATCTAAAGATCTCATCATCATCAAGTGCCCTGCCGGCTGGCGTAGGCATTCGTGGCTCTCCACAGATCTCGGTCTTTGGTTTTCTGGATCAACTATGCTGATGATATTCCTCCGTGCCACCGTCTCAATCCGTCCAGCATAATTTCTCTCGGTCTGCCTCTGCCTCTCTTCCCCTCGATCTCTCCAGTTGTCAAGATGTTCTCCAATGCCTCTCTTCTCATCACATGACCAAAGAAAGCTGTTTGTTTCTTTCTTATTGTTGTATATAGTGTTCTAGTTTCATTAGCCTCTTTCAGGCAGTCGTTGTTAGTTACTCTGGCAGTCCAAGGAATTCGCAACATTCGTCTTAAAAACCACATCTCTGTTGCTTCTAAGTTCTTCCTAATTTGTTCATTTCCATTCCAAGATTCGTTGCCATACAGCAAAACTGGTTTTAGCACTCTCTTTCTTACATTCATTGATAGCGACTTATTGCATAAGATACTCTTCATTTTCTGAAATGTGGCTTTTGCCTACCCTATTCTGCTCTTAATCTCTGTTGTACATCTTCCTTCTGATGTTGTAAGTGCCCCTAGGTATTTAAATTCATCCACTTGGTTGAGAATTTTCCCTTCTATTTCTGTGTCACATTTTGGTGTCCCCATTTTCTTTGATATCACCATTGTTACTGTTTTCTTGATATTCAAGGAGAGTCCTTTCTGTGCACTCTCTGTTACTACAATGTCCAACAATTGTTGTAGGTCTGTTGCACTATCCGCCACCAATACTGTGTCATCTGCATGGCGTATATTGTTTACATTACATCCTCCGATTATTATTCCTGGCTACTCTTTGAGCTCTCTCATTATTACTTCGCTATGTAGGGAGAAGAGTTCGGATGACAAGACACACCCCTGTCGTACTCCTAGCTTTTCTGATCGTAACTACCCTCTTTATTTCCCATTTTAATTGCTGCTACTTGGTTCCAGTATATATTCTTTATTATTCTTAAATCTTTCCTATCAATGTTGATATCTTCCAACATTTTAATCAGTTCATCATGTTTTACTTTATCAAATGCCTTAGTTTAATCTATGAAGCATAAATATATGTCTCTCTGTTTCTCTATAGACTTTTCTATTAGTGTTCGTAATATGTATATTGCATTGTTTGTACCATTTCCTTCCATAAAACCATACTGTTCTTGACTAATTTCCATTTTTATTTTCGGTCTTGTTCTTCTCATTATAATTCTGAGTAGAAGCTTAGTGACATGGTTTATGAGGTTACTTGTACGAAAATCGTCGCATTCAATTGCTCCTGGTCTCTTTGGTGTTGCTATAAATACAGATTTCAGCATATCGCTCAGGTAATAATCCACTGATTGTAAATATCATTCAGCATTTTGGCTTAATATATCTACCCCAAATTCTCCCAATACTTCTATTATGTGATTTTCATCTGGCCCAGCTGTTTTTCCTTTCTTCATATGTTTCATAGCGTCAGCGACTTCTTATTTTAGAATAGGTGGGCATTCTAAATTAATTTCTTCTGTTAATTCTTCCCTTTCTCCATTATATAATTCTCTTATATACTAATTCCACCTCTTCATTATAGCACCTTCCTCCAATAATATCTTTCCTGTTTTTGATTTCAAGCACCATGTATTAATTCTTAATTTTCTTCCTGTGAGCTCACTGATTTGTCTGTACATACTTTTTTAAATCTTTAATGGAATTTAATTCAATTTTTTTTATGCATTGCTCGTTTAACCAACTTTCTTTTGCCTTCACACATTTATCTCTTATTTCTTTATTTATCTTAGCATACGCTTGTTTGTCATTTTTATTCTGTTTCTTTTTGTCCATCAGCATTATGATTTCTTCATTCATACATTTTTTTCTTAGCTTTTTGGCTTCTCTCCGGTAATATTTCTTTGCTAGTTTGATGAATGGAGTCCCTTAACATTTCCCATTGTTCATTTATACTCTGTATTTTAGCTATTGCACTGTACCTATTTTTCAGTCACTCTGTATTGATTTCTTGAATTTCTTTATCTACTTTCAGAACCTCTTTATTAAGTCTCAAGTTCTTAACCATTTTTCCCCGCTCTTTAATCTTACTTTCATTTGACCACATAGTGATACATGATCACTATTATCGTCAGCACCAGGCATTGTCTTTACATTAATTAATGCACTTCTAAATCTTTTATTAATAAGTATGTAGTCAATTTGGTTGCGTATTTTCATATCAGGGCTTTTCCATGTGTATAGTCGAGTTAAGCAAGGTTGTGTACTAGCTCCCACCCTCTTTGGAATATACTTTTCACTTCTACTGAAATATGCATTTCATGATCAGGATGGCGGCCTCTACAATGCTCAGAGATTGAAGGCTAAGACCAAAATTAGGAGGGTACTGATCAGAGAGTTGCTTTTTGCAATTGATGCTGCAGTTACGACCCACTCTGAGGAAGAATTGCAATGTCTACTATCTGCATTCTCCAATGCTTGTTCTGAATTTGGTTTAACAATTAGCAAAAAGAAGACCTAGATTATGTCACAAGGTGCACATGGGGTACCATCAATCTTTATTGACGACGCCGAACTAGAGATAGTCGACCATTTTACATATCTAGGATCAGTGGTAAATAGCAAATTATCCCTAGATCAGGAAATCAACATCCGGATTGGTAAGACAGCAACAACAATGAACAGGTTAAGAAAAAGAGCCTGGGAGAACAGGAAGCTTACTGCCAAAACAAAAGTCCTTGTCTATCAAGCCTGTGTCCTTAGTACTCTTCTCTATGGCAGTGAAACCTGGACAACTTACTCACACCAAGAGAACAACTTAAACAGCTTTCATATGCGGTGTCTGCGAAGAATTCTTGGTATTAAGTGGCAAGACAAAATCACAAATACTGAAGTATTGGAAAGATCAGGTTGTGTGACAGTTTATTCCATGCTCAGTCTTCGTAGACTTAGATGGATAGGACATCTTAGGAGGATGGATGATGGTAGAATACCAAAGGATATCTTTTTTGGTGAATTACAGATGGGTAAGAGATCTCAGGGTCGGCCTCTACTACGATACAAAGATGTGTGTAAGCGGGACATGATTGATACAGGCATTGATAATGCACATTGGGAGCAAGTCGCCGCTGAACGTGTTGCATGGAGGGCAAATATCAGAAATGGAATAAAGTCAAAGGAGAAAATTATTGCAGAAAAGTCACACACCAAGCCTTTGAGACGTAAGATGGTGCATGATGGTGGAAATGACCACGTGTTCACATGCACCCACTGTGAACGGACATTTACAGCGCAAATTGGCCTTATCAGTCACACTCGCTACCGCCATAGTTAAAAGTTATTATGCCTTTTTAAAGCACAAACTATCGTCTGTCAAGACGGCAAGGTGCCAATGAGTCGTCTTTTATGGTGTTTAAACTATGTGTTTCCAATTATCGTATCATTAATATTTGCCCATTCTATTAGTTTCTCTCCTCTTTCATTTCTCGAACCTAAACCGTAATTCTCCACTATATCCTCTATTTTCCCCTTTCCGACTTTTTTATTTCTTGCGATCCAATCTGAGCTATTGCCATTTCTACTTCATCGTAAAAGTGTTGTATTTCTTCATCACTACTGCTGTTGTTGATGAATATACGTGTATAATATTTATATCTATTGGTTTGCCTTTGATTTTGACCATTATAACTCTATCTGAAATACACCAGTATGCATTCATAGATTTGGCTGTTTTTTTTTCCATCAAATATTATTCCTATACATTTTTCATGTGTGTCCCCTCCAGAATAAATTATTGTGTTTGTCGGTTATAATTTTGCCAGATCCTTTCCATCTCATCTCACTTATGCCTAGTATATTCATTTTCATGTTTTCTATTTCTCTTAGAACATTGTTTAACTTTCCTAGCTCATTTAATGTCCTAACATTCCATGTTCCTACTCTAAATGTATTTAGCATAGTTATAGTTTTAGTTTTGCCATCAGTAGCTGGATGACGGTCTGGTGTCACCTGTGGCTCATGACTGTTCCTATTGGACGAGGATGTCCTAAGACGTCGTTCACTATTTCTGAAATGTGTGTCGCCATGAAATCTTGGAAAGATAATGTGGTGGTTTCCCCTTGACTTCCACATTCACATGGTGGTCTTTTAAACTGATGCATTTGACAGCCATTTCCGACTGTCAGGACAAGTGAGTGCCCTGCTCTGCTCAAGCTGCCAGAGTTGTCCACTTATTCCGGTGGATACTCGGTCCCCAGAGCCGTGTTAGCCACACCGTGGTGTGTTTTCCATCCTCTACCACGGGGAGGTGCATTTGGGATTTTCCCTTCCTAAAGTTATGGTCTGTGACCAAAACTCTCCAGTATTTTTAGAGGATCTAAAGATCTAGCGTTATCAAATAGGGAAATCAATGATTCCAACTGCATAATACTCGGAGAATTGTATAGTCGCTCAGAAAGACGTGATATCCAGATACCGATAACAGAAGGAGATGAAGTGGAGGACTGGGGAATAGATTCAAATCTCCATTTAATCAACGAACCAAATGACAAACCCAGTTTCTACTAAAGAAGGTTGTGTACCAGTACTACTTTATACTTAGCTTTTAGGATAGATATGCCATAATTACAACCAAGCACTGTGGGAATATTTTAAAAAAAAAGACATGGCAAAATGAAAACAGTGATTGAAACTCTGTACAAAAGCACTTAATCAGGTGGTCACTGAATGCCCTGCTATAGGGCGGGCTAGGAATAATTACAAATCTTACTCGACTGAAGAACTACAAACTCTGGAGGACAAGGTCGGGAATGCCAGGAAGACAGCAGAGCGAGAACAAACCACTAACGCAACCGTCTCTCTCAAAGTCATCTCAGAAAAATACACAAGAACACTAAATCAAACAAGAAGAGACTGTTGGAGAGAAGAAAAGTAAAAAAGAAAAAGAAAATCTGAACATAGACAAAGATGGAAATAAATGGAAACTGGTAAAAATGATGAATAATGAGGGACCCTGTAAGAAACAAATGACAATGAAACAGGGAAACATCTTGCTTACAGGGCAGCAAGCTGCAAACGCGCTGATGGAATGTTATACTAGGGCAAAATACATTGATGTCTCAAGAGAACAAGACAATGAGACCAAAGCCGAATAAACATACAATCATATCATAGAACTAGGAACAGAATATATGATGACAAATTTAAACATGGAGGAGATGGGACAGGCAATGAGCGCTCACAAAAAGAAGATATCTCCTGGCCATGACGAAATCATAAATGAATTGCTAACAGAACTGGATGCTCGTGGAAAAAAAACTAAAACTATTATAAGTGATAAGCTACAGCTGGAAGAGAGGAATAGTGCCAAGGTCATGGAAAGAAGTTAGATTAATACCGGTACCAAAGAAGAATAAAAACCTGGCAGAACTAAATTGCTAACCACACATCAGTTTACTCAACTGTGTAGGAAAATTAATTAAGTAAAGTTAAGTTAGTTGTATATTCTTTACAGGACGTCGCAGTCAACACCAGCATATGTTGCTGATGTGATCTCTTGGCAAGTTTACGGTCAATAGTTTGCCATTGCTTTCTGAAGAACCGGCACTCATCCCATTTCGTAAAAAAAACCAAAGCAAGGTTGGTCTGCTGCCAAATAGCCCGCAGCTGTTTCGAACGTGGGAATGCGGAATTACGAATTGCGTCTGTAACACCTTCGCTACGGAGCCGGTAAGAAAATTAATTGTAACGCATTAATTACAGGCTAATGTGACATCTGAAAGAAAAACATATCTGAACTCCACAACAAGCAGGATGCAGACAGTGATTCACAGAAGTTACAATAACCCACATAGCTCAGGGAAAAGAGGATGCCATTCAAGAGAAACAGCACACATTTACGGTCGGAGTTTTAAAAGAAAAAAAAAAGTTAGTTGCGTATCCTTTACAGTCAACCCTAGCATTTTTTGGCTGTTTGTGATTTCTTGTTAAGTTTACGTTCACTAGTTTCCCATTGCCTTCTGAACGACTGGCACTCATTAAATTTATACAAACCAACGCAAGGCGGTCTGCTTCCAAATCGCCCACAACTGTTTCGATAGCTGCATAAGACATTATTAACTACGTCCGTAATCCCTTCGCCACGAGCGGCCTGGCTAGACTTAAAAAAAAAAAACATTCGATAACAAAAATGGAAGAAGGAACCGACATTAAAATTGCATAAAATGCAGGTGTGAGGGAAAATGTACAGATGGATCAGCTTATATCTTGCGAACAGAACTGCCAGAATAAAAGTACAAGGACACATCAGTTAGGAAAATGTTGGTGCAACAAGGCTTTCCCCCACGGAGGAGTTCTTTCACCAACACTTTTCCTAGTATACATAAATGACATAAGAGAAAATGTTCCTGCCAAAGTGCACACCTCCATCTGTGTAGACAACGTAGCCATGTGGACTTCTGTAGGATATATTAACACAGCCAACATCAAGTCCAATTAATGCTAGAGGTATGTTCAAATTGAGTTGATCTAAACAACCGACATCACTGCACTCAGGACATTCCCATACACACTCGCAACAGTGTCAGCCAAGAGTCATACTACTAATCGTTCCCACCGCTTCTGGTCTTCCCTCTCAGTTTTGAGATTTTTCCAGAATCCTCCGCCATATCATTCTTTCCACATACGGGTTCTCAATCAGTATCCCCACATACTCCACCTGATTCCACAGTCGCTCGGTCACTTTTCCCTTGTCCATAGGTAATCTACCACCAAGAGGTGCATTCTCTGCCAGCCTTTCAGTCTGTTCATTCCTCCGCACTCCCGCATGGCCAGGGCAAAAAAAAAAGTGGTATGCTCAAAAACATGGCTAGTGAAGATCGGTGAGGAGAAACATGCGCGGTTTTCTCCCTCTCAATTAAATTTCAGCAAATTAAGCTATTGGTGAATAGTACAAAAGAGTGCACCAGGAAGAAAGCCAACAATATCTAGGTATCATCTTTGATCGTAGCCTAACATGGAAAATACATGTTGAGAGAAATCGAACAAGAGCAAGGCAAAGAATGGCGACCATTGAGAAATGTTGCCATGCATAACATTGGGAGCAGATGAGAAAGTTCACAAGAAGCTGTACATTGGACGAGTGTGACCAGTACTTGAATATGGTATTGCAGCTTGCGCAACAGCAGCTAAGTCACACCATTAACAAAAATAATCAAAGTAAGAAAATCAAGGAATGTGGATCATAACTGGAGGCATCAAAATAATGCCTATTAATACACTGTGAAAGTTCACATGTCTACAATCTATGCAAGACAGAAGAGATAGCAAAGCCCAGCAACAAGCAGAACATTTTGAAAGACTGACAGACCACCCGATGTACCAGAAATGATGTTGACAGAGAACAATAAAGAGAAACAAATAGCGCTCTTTATGGATGTGAAGTCAATTATTTCAATAGTGAAGAGCAAAAACAGTGCAAAACTAGCAGACCTAAGAGTAGCAATACAAGAACTATGCCAGACATCCAAAAGGGTTGTAATTAAATGGATTCATTCTCCGTGCTGCATACCTGGAAATCAAGACAATGAATGAATCACCACAAAACGATGAGTAGATGGCGAGCTTTACTAGAACACGATTACAAGAAACAAAGTGGAGTCCGGCGGCTTAAGCTTTCGTTTGCAAAGAACAAACAAACACAAACCGACACACAACTTGTTTGGATGAATACATCTTAAGCGACTGACAAGATTGATAACTATCAGGAGATGGTAAGAAGCGGATGTGCTGTTTAGGCGGGTCGATGGACCAAAGATTCGGTGGGAGAACATCCGCGGGAAAGGGGGGGGGGGGGGGAGGAGAGAGAGATGTGGGCGAAAGTTAAAATAGGGATTAGTGCTCTGTGGCGAAGGAGACACGGACGCAGTTCACAATTCTGCATCCCGTGCTCGAAAACAGCTGCTGGCGATTTGAATGCAGACAGCCCTACGTTGGTTTTCATAAAATAGTATAAGTGCCGATCGCGCAGAAAGCAATGACAAACCACTGAACGCAAACTTGCCAAGATATCACAAACAACAAAGATAATGCTGAGGTTGACTTCGACATCCTGGAGATTAAGAAGACGACCGATTGGTAAAGGAAGATGGAAACAGTGTCCAATGAATGCTATGAAAATAAACAATGCAAATTACCATGTTATGAGACAAGCAGGCAAACAGGCAGGCGCGCCGTGGTTGGTAACTAACTGGTTAGTGGTTTGTGGTTAGTTGGTTTGTGGTTAGTTAGTTGGAATGGTGGTTAGATGGTTTGTTGGTGATTAGTTAGTTGGTTTGTGGTTAGTTAATTAGTTCAATGGTTGTTAGTTTGTTGGTTGGTGGTTAGTTGATTGATGGTTAGTTGGTGGTTGGTGGTTAAATGGTTTGTTGTTACTTGGTCGGTTGGTGGTTAGTTGGTTGGTGGTTAGTTAGTTAGTTAGTTAGTTGGTGGTTAGTTGGCTGGTGGTTACTTAGATGGTTGGTGGTTAATTGGTTGGTGATTAATTAGTTGGTTGTTAGTTAGTTAGTTAGTTTGTTAGTGGTTAATTTATGTGTGGTTAGTTAGGTAGTTGCTTAGTAGTTAGTTGGCTGGTTAGTTGTTAGTTGGTTGGTGGTTAGTTGGTTGGTGGTTAGTTGGTTGGTTGGTGGTTAGTTGGTTGGTGGTTAGTTGATTGGTTGGGTGGTGGTTAGTTGGTTGGTGGTTAGTTGGTGGTTGGTTGATTGGCGGGTAATTGGTTGATGGTTAGTTGGTTGGTGGTTAGTTGGTTGATGGTTAGTTGGTTGGGGGTTCGTTGCTGGTGGTTAACTGGTTAGTTAGTGGTTAGTTGCATGATGGTTAGTTAGTTGGTTGGTGGTTAGTTGGTTGGTTGGTGGTTAGTTGGTTGGTGGTTAATCAGTTGGTTGGTTGGTGGTTAGTTAATTGTTGGTTAGCTTGTTAATTTGTTAGTTGGTGGTTAGTTGGCTGGGGTTTAGGTGATTAGTTTGTGGTTAGTTAGTTAGTTGGTTCGTGGTTAGTTAATTATTTGGTCGTTGATGTTTGGTTAGATATGTATGTGATTGTTGGTGGTTAGTTGGTTGGTGGTTAGTTAGTTGGTTAGTTGGTGGTTAGTTGGTTGACGGTTAGTTAGTTGGTTGGCTCGTAGTTAGTTGGTTAGTGGTTAGTTAGTTAGTTGGTGGTTATTTGGCTGTGGTTAGTAAGTTAGTTTGTTGGTTTATTTGTGGTTATTTTGTGGTTAGTTAGTTGGTGCTTAGTTAGTTGGTTGGTAGTTAGTTGGGTAGTGGTTAGCTGGTTGGTTGTGGTTAGTTGGTTTGTTCTTAGATAGTTATATCATTGTTGGTGGTTAGTTAGTTGGTGGTTTGTTGGTTCGTGGCTAGGTGGTTTGTTGTTAGTTGGTGTCGGATGTATGGTTGTTGGGTCAACCCCAAAGAGATAAAGGATACTAAGTTCCTCTTTCTCAATGTGATCCTGCCCGTTATAATTAATTTAGCTGTTACTGGCTCAGTGGCTTAAGACCATAAATAGAGTTTCAGAGAACCAAGGAATACATCCAGGAAACAAATGAAAAGTTTTCTCTGAATACCCAAAATATCCTTTTGGTGGTTTCTTGCCTCTCCTCTCTCAACTAAATAATTATTAATCTAGGGTTGTTAATTAAAGCAATTTTACTACGACAAGAGAACTCTCAAAAGAGATAATGACCATTATTTTTAATAATTTATTACACATACATGGTGCTATTATTCGTTAATGTCATAAAAATACAACAATCAATTAATTATAAAAAAACAAGATCATGTACATGTATTTCTCTAACTATGCATATCTCCTGGCTGTGCCCAATATTATCCACTCCACCAGTCTTCTATTATCTTTATTGGTCTGCATCTTCTGGCCAATGTATAATCTGGGTAGAAAAATAAACTGTATACATTCTGATTGGTCACCCATCAAGTTCTTGGATCTCTGCGGCAATCAGTCAGTGCAAAATATATGTGCAAGTTTCTTGAGTGTTCTTTTTGTTCCAAGGATAAGATTGTTGGTTCAATGGTTTCTCCACCTAGGTAAATATAGACTAAGTTATCTAGGATACCTGTCCTATATTGGTAGACAAATCTGCAGGAAGTTGCTTTGGACTAGTATCTGGCCTCACTATATCAGCTGCCTCAATCAGTCATTCACAAAGTCAGATCTGGATCTAGATGAATCTAGCCATTCCTGAAATTTCAGCATCAATCATAAATCTAATGATATCGTCACTATGAACATCAGAAATGAAACGCTGTACACTATCGAGTAAACCACAAAGAAAAATACATAGGAGAATTGTGATCCTAGGAAAATAAACAGTGGAAGGAACAGAGTCTTGGTGCTCTCAAATAGTTATCCACAATATAATTGGTTGTTCTCCATCCAATCCATCATTATATGGCGCTCAAGGTTTAGACTAGCAGATACGAAGTGTCGTCTTCTCCCATGTCTGTCCTCCATGGTCTACAGGTTGAGTAATACCTTGATTGATTTGGAATTTGACAACTATGTTCTCCCTTATTTGCTGTACATAATTAGTTTCTCTAGATCTCCCTTACAAGAAAAAGGTCTCAATTAAGGGGTTTAAAATCATTCCCCATTGCCATGCGTATTTGGTTATAAACAATGTAAGTACATTATGGTAACATCTCTTGTATAATCTTCAGGTGAATTCTTTTCTAATCAAAAGTTTCAAGGCGAGTTTATTACCTCCTTTTCACCATGTATGTAATATACCTTTACCTCATTTATCATCATCATCATCATCATCATCATCATCATCATCATCATCATCATCATCATCATCATCATCATCATCATCATCATCATCATCATCATCATCATCATCATCATCATCATCATCATCATCATCATCATCATCATCATCATCATCATCATCATCATCATCATCATCATCATCATCATCATCATCATCATCATCATCATCATCATCATCATCATCATCATCATCATCATCATCATCATCATCATCATCATCATCATCATCATCATCATCATCATCATCATCATCATCATCATCATCATCATCATCAACATCATCATTCAGGAAACAAAACTATATGATTGTAACCTGAGTTATTTGTAATACAGAGTGGTGTCATTCACGACACAACACCATATGATTGTAACATGAGTGATATGAAATACAGAGTGGTGTCATGCTTAGGACACAAAACCATATGATTGTAACATGAGTTGTATGGAATACAGAGAGGTGTCATGCGTCGGAGGGAACTAAATTATTAATTAGTGTATGGGTTATTATTAACATGTTCTCTTCTGATAGACAGGACATTAAACATCAAAGTGACTTACATCCTGAGATTGATTGATTGTTTATACTCCTTCTCAGCTGTCTCTTCATCTCCCTCCTTCTCATCATTCATCAGACATAATATTCATATGAGCATGGATGATAAGTAAACATACTTATGTGATTTTACAAATGATAAATTGACAGATTTGATATCAATGAAATTACAATGGAATCTCACTCATGCCACCATCATTCATTAAACATAATAATTGTATGAATGATATTTAGGCATAACTATGAGATTCACAAATGATGATTCCTCATGTTTAACAATAATGAATTTACATATGAATCACCACTTGCATACTCTCATCAAATACACATAATTATGTGACACACCCAATCCCACATTCATTGATCATGAATCATAACCACACTTACAGGGGTGATGATCATGCATTATTATGTGCCTCACAAATGACAAATCCACATGTTTAACAACAATGAAAATATATTTGACTCACCACATCGGTGCTTTCTCCCAACACACAAAATTATGATCCATATAGAAATCTATTTAGATCTCGTGTGCTCATGTAATTGTCTGTTACACATTACACTAATTTCTCTTACCAGTGTTGGCACATGTAACATAGTTTCTTCTTATTGAACAAAGTATTCTTATCTTCCTAAATCTTAAGTTAATCACAACTTCTAATCACTGCTGATTTAGTTTGACACCTTAGGAAATAAATTTTACAACCTAGGTCTGATGCTTACACATTAAATAAGTTGTTTAACTAGAAGTAACCTTCCTCATGGTTTAACCCGCGTACCGTTTATTCATGAACTACAATATCTGAATAAAGTACTTAGTCTCTCCTAATTAATGTCTTACGGCTTAACCACCTGGTGACAACACATCCACTTACCAACTTCTTCTTGGGAAAGGATCACTTACTAACGTAATATAAAATATAACACTGTGCTTACGTTCATGTTAATTGAATGACTTCCAACACTCGTGACAGGCTTCAGGATCTGACTTGGATTCAGTTTTCCAAATGCTTTGTCTGCTTGTGGGCTGATGATTTCTTAATCTCAAGAATAAGTTATCTTGTTTTAGCTGATTTGGAAGATGCTTTCGCTCCTTCAGATTCATCGAATCTTCTCCTGTACCGAGCTTGGGTTGGTAAAAAAAAAAAGAAGACCGTTTTCCGTCTAGCCTGCCATATTTATCATTGTTTCATACTGCTTAGGTTGTTACGTCACAGACAATCCAAATTCTTCTTTCATCCTCTCTTCGGCCCAATGTCAATGTTTGTTGGTATTGTCGTAAAATGGGGTTGTAGTGGAGGAAATATTAATCGTGCTTTTGACGGTTGTGAGAATTATATCACATGGCTCCCCTCTCAGACAATTGTTCCTTTGTAAAAATGTAGCTTCGAGCGACCGCAACAAGGCTGATGTTTCCTCTAATCCGTTCTACTCCCATTCTTTTCTTCCTCCTATAATACTTGTACCGAATCTTCAATAGGATATATGCTGAGAAAGTCTGCTCCTGCATTAATCCTTCCTGGGGCATATTCTACTTGAAATGAATACGGTTGCAGGAGTAACGACCATCTCATAAATTGAGCGTTTAAGTTTCTGGATGCTGCCAGGAATGTGTGAGGTTTATGATAGTACTGTATTGTGAAATGTTTCCCATACAGGTGCGCCTGGACCTCTCTACTGCCCAAACTCAAGCTAAGCATTCCTTTTCAAAGGTAGAATAATTGCTTTCGGCTGAGTTCAATTTTCTACTCGCATAGGCAACTGGAAAGAGTATTGATTGCTCCTTGTCCATTCCTTGCAATAAGATGGCACCAATTCCTATGTTGCTTGCGTCCGTCCTAAGTATCCATGGGCGTGTTAGATCTGGCAGGTGAAGAATTGGTTTAGCTTCTAGCTTTCTTTAACTTCTTGTATGCTTTCTCGCAATCAGTAGACCAAACGACATTCTCTGGTTCCCCTTTCCGAGTGAGATTTGTCAACGGAGATGTGAGGTAACTGAAGTTCGGGATGTATCTTTTATAAAATCTTCAGAGGGCTACAAAAGATCGCACATCCTTTTTGGTTCTAGGACGCGGTGCATTCTATAGTTTCTCAACATTGCCTTCATAAGGTTGCATTTTCCGTTGAGAGATTATGTGTCCTAAAAAATCTAATAGCCGGAATCCAATCTGGCACTTCTTTGGTCTTGCTATCAACCCCACTTATTTCAGGCGGTTTAACAGTATCTTCAATGTCTCAAGATACTCCTCGAATGTTTCTGTAGCAATCAGGATGTCACCCTTGAAGTTTCTAAGACGTGGATGTTCCAATGGTCCTAATAGTTTCCTCATCATGCGCATGAAGACACTAGGCGCATTGCTTAATCCAAAAGGAAGAACATTGATTTCGTAGTGTAATCAGGAGTGATTTCGTAGTGTAATCAGGAGTGCTGAAGGCTTACCATGGTCTTACTTCCTTTTTTCACTGGGATTTGATAATATCCCTTGCTGAGATCTCTCCTTTTGAAGTATTCTGCTCTGTTGAGGCTGGTGAAAAGTTAATTCTGATCTGGCAGTGATTCCGTTTGAAACTCTGTTACAGCGTTCAGCTGCCTATAATCAATGCATAATCGATGTTCACCACTGGGTGTCCTCAATAGTACTTCACTTGCATTATAAGAAGATTCAGAGAGTGATATCCCAGCTGAAAGCAATTGTTGAATTTCATCTTTGAGAGGTATGGCTTTGTCGTATGGAACAGGATAGGTTTTGACTCGCACAGGTGTTGGGTCCTTCAACTTCATGTCAAATTCTACTAGATCTGTCAGTCCTGGCTTGACTGTTAGCATCTCTACATAATTCTCTAAGCACTCTCGAATCTGCTGCTGCTGATCCGTCGGTAATATTGGGCTAATGTCCACATCTCGATAAGTCTCTTTGACCGGCAGAAGATACTCCATTCCCATTGAGTTTCCATGTTCAGCTTCTGTTACTACGGCCATTGCTATCAAATGTGTTGTCTTGGTGGCGGTCTTTCAATGTATTTTCGTAATAGGTTGAGATGAAAGATTTTATCTTTCCCTTTTATAGAGATCTTGTAGTTTGTTCGGGAAATTTTCTCCTTTACTACATAAGATCCTTTCCAACCGATCTGCAACTTGTTTTGACTCGTGGGAAGAAGTAATAGCACTTTTTCTCCCACCTCTAACTCTCTATATTTTGCTATCTTGTTGAAATGTTTAGTAATGGACATTTCCCCTAATGTCGTTGGTGGTGGCAAGTGCTTTGGAGTTACTCTCTGACATTTTGGGCATGATTTGGCATATCGTTTTATGTCCGTGTTTATTCCCGGCCAGTAGTAGTGGGTTGAGATTCTTTACATTGTTGCGTTGATTCCCATATGTACACTGAACGGCATACTGTGGCCCATCTCTAGGATTTGCGTTCTGTAAATAGTTGGTACAACGATTTGTGAGTACTACTGTCCTAACCTTCCTGCCTTCCGGTGAAGAATTCCGTTCTTCATGTAGATATCACCTTTCTTAGGAGGTGTTTGCGATTTTGGCAACTTACGAAAACAGGTTCCTAGTGAACCCTCTGTTGCTTGGCTTGTTACAAATCCTCTGGTTGAAGACTTGCTGGTGTCGTTGTCGTTAGAGTTTTCTTAGCCTGTTGGCGTGTAGTCACTGCTGATACTATTATCGGCTGCGCTGGTTCTCCTAAGAAGACATAGCGACATCCTAGCATAAGAGGGTAGTTTGTGTCAACCATGACCGTTGCCTTGATTTCTCCCGTGACATAGCGTTAAGTTATGCTGGACCTTGGTAACAGGTAGTGTGATAGGTACGGAACTTTTCAGAAATCTATGTAATTCGACGATTTCATCTGTTACTTTCTCTGGGTTTACCAGTGAAGCTTGTACAACTGCGTCGAAAAATAAACCTGTATCATAGAAGCATTGCACTGTCCATCCGTTCAGGTTGACTGGCAGTTCTGAGTTGGTGTTCCGATGCGTCTCCTTATTGGAACAAGCTTTCCGGTTCACTCTTGCTGCTTTTAGTGTTACCATACAGGCTATGGTAGGAGGGTGAGGGTTCTTTCTGCAATAATGTGTGTAGTGAGTATGAGATTTACAATGGTTGCAATAGGCCTTCTTTTCCCATTTCACCTGCTAATTCTGTATTGTAGTCGTCTTATTTGATCCATTAGATCCATTTTGTTTGCTGGATTTCGGTCCTCCCGTATCTTTGGTCTTCTGAGGGAACTCGCGAGGATTGTTGGTAGTTCATATATTACCTCCCGCCTCTTTCTGCGACTAATCATATCTCTCTGCCAAAGTAATGACAGACTCCAATCTCTCAGCTCCGTGTTGTGATAGACATGTTCTTACGTCCTGAGACATTTTCTCTTTAAGTCGATCTATCAGAAACATTTCTTGTTGATCTTGCAACATTTCTTGCTGTTCCTCAAATCTAGACATGCTGCGTCGTTTGTTTAGGTAGGATTTTAATCGTTATACATATTGAGAAAAACTCTCTCCTGATTCCTTTCGAGCAGTCTTGAACTGTTTCTTATAGTTCTTTCCATCTATTTCAAATCTGGATCACAACGCTTTCTGATTAGAAGAATCCCTGGACCTTGGTCCCCACTTGTCGGATGTATGGTTGTTGGGTAAACCCCAAAGAGATAAAGGATACTAAGTTCCTCTTTCTTAATGTGACTCTGTCCGATATAATTAATATAGCTGTTACTGGCTCAGAGGCTTGAGGCCATAAATAGAGTTTCAGAGAACCAAGGAATACCTGCATTAAACGAATGAAAAGTTTTATCTGAATACACACAATATCCTTTTGTTGGTTCCTTGTCTCTCCTCTCTCTACTAAATAATTATTAATCTAGGGTTGTTAATTAAAACACTTTTACTACGACAAGAGAACTCTCAAAAGAGAAAATAACCCTTATTTTTCATAATTTATTACACATAAATGGTGCTATTATTCATTATTGTCATAAAAGTACAACAATCAATTCATTACAAAAAACAAGATCATGTACATGCATCTCTCTAACCATACATATCTCCTGGCTATGCCCAATATTAACCACCCCACCAGCGATGTATCAGCCTTCTATTTTCTTCATTGGGCTGCGTCTTCTGGTCTATGTATAATCTTCTTCTTCTTCTGTTCTTCTTCTTCTTCTTCTTCTTCTTCTTCTTCTTCTTCTTCTTCTTCTTCTTCTTCTTCTTCTTCTTCTTCTTCTTCTTCTTCTTCTTCTTCTTCTTCTTCTTCTTCTTCTTCTTCTTCTTCTTCTTCTTCTTCTTCTTCTTCTTCTTCTTCTTCTTCTTCTTCAGCATTCCGAACCATTGATGTTCTTTGGTGCAAGTACAAGCCGTCTCCATTCGTCTCACTGGTTGACCTTCTCTTGCCAGTCGCTGATTTCAAGTGCTTGTAGGTCTGTATGTATATTATCTCTCCACCGTCTTCTTGGTCTACCTCGGGGTCTACGGTCATTTATTTCTTGAGTGTAAGCGAGTTTTGTTTCCCTATTATCTTCCATTCTTTCTATATGCCCCAGCCATTGCAGTCTATTAGCCTTCATGATACCAGTGATTAGCGGGGACTTAAACAGATCATAAATGTCTTTGTTGCTTCTTCTTTTCCACTCTCCACTTTGTGTATCCCTAATGGGCCCAAAGATGCGTCTTAAGACTTTGTTCTCAAAGGTTTGTAACAAGGCTTCGTCTCCTTTAGTTGTACTCCAGGTTTCAGAGCCATACAGCACAACTGGTCTAATCAGTGTTTTGTATATTGTGATCTTGGTGTTACGAGATAGCGCATTTGATTTTAGCAGATGTTGTAGTGCATAGTATATCTTATTTCCAGAGTTGATTCTAGCTTGTATTTCTTTCCTTATTATGTTGGAGCAGTTGAAGATTGTACCCAGGTATTTGTATGTTTCCGTTCTTTTAATGGTCATATTATCTATTTGTATGTGGCCAGAGTTTTTAGCCGTTCCTTCTCTTGAAATTACCATATATTCTGTCTTATGTTGGTTAATAACCAGCCCCATTTGTTGAGGTTTTTCCTTTAAGTGTGTCAATATTTCCAATGTCTTTTGTTCATTTTCCCCTATAATATCTATATCATCTGCATAACCAAGCAGTTTGGATGTTCCTCCAATAGCACATTCCTCCTTTACCTTCCTTACAATTTTCTCTAGAGTCAGATTGAAAAGGAGCGGCGATAGTGCATCACCTTGTTTCAAGACAGATGTTATTTGGAAAGGGTCTGATTTCCTGCCTTTATATGTTACTATATTATAAGTATCTTCCATGCATAGTCTCGTCATGTTGATTAATTTCCTTGGTATTCCAAATTCCTGCATAGCATTCCATAGATTATTCCTAAGGACACTATCATAAGCGTTTTTAAAATCCACAAAAATGCTATGCATAATCTGGGTAGAAAAAACTGTACACACTCTGATTGGTCACCCATCAAGTTATTGGATCTCTGCGGCAATCAGTCAGTGCAAAATATATGTGCTAGTTTCTTGAGTGTTCTTTGATAAGAAATAAGGATAAGATTGTTGGATAAATGGTTTCTCCACCTAGGTAAATATAGACTAAGTTATCTAATATACCTGTCCTATATAGGTAGATATATCTGCAGGAAGTTGCTTTGGACTAGTATTTGACCTCACTATATTAGCTGCCTCACCCAGTCAAGCTGCTACAGTCACAAAGTCAGGTCTGGATTTAGATGGATCTAGCCACTCCTGAAATTTCAGCATCAATCATAAATCTAATGATATCGTCACTATGAACATCAGAAATGAAACGTTGTACACTTTCAAGTAAACCACAAAGAAAAATGCATGGAAGAATTGTAATCATAGGAAAATAAACAGTGGAAGGAACAGAGTCTTGGTGCTCTCAAATAGTTATCCACAACATAATTGGTTGTTCTCCATCCAATCCATCATTATATGGCGCTTAAGGTTTAGACTAGCAGATACGCAGTGTCGTCTACTGCCATGCCTGTCCTCCATGGTCTACAGGTTGATTGATTTAGAATTTGACAGCTATGTTCTCCCTTATTTGCTGTACATAATTAGTTTCTCTAGATCTCCTTCCCTTACAAGAAAAAAGGTCTCATACATTAAGGGTTTTAAAAGCATTCCCTATTACCATGAATATTTGGTTATAAACAATGTAAGTACATTATGGTAACATCTCTTGTATAACCTTCAGGTGGATTCTTTACTAGTCAAAAGTTTCAAGGCGAGTATATTGCCTCCTTTTCACTATGTATGTAATATGCCTTTACCTCATTCATCATCATCATCATCATCATCATCATCATCATCATCATCATCATCATCATCATCATCATCATCATCATCATCATCATCATCATCATCATCATCATCATCATCATCATCATCATCACACCACCACCACCACCACCACCACCACCACCACCACCACCACCACCACCACCACCACCACCACCACCACACCACCACCACCACCACCATCATCATCATCATCATCATCATCATCATCATCATCATCATCATCATCATCATCATCATCATCATCATCATCATCATCATCACCATCATCATTCAGGACACAAAACTATATGATTGTAACCTGAGTTATTTGTAATACAGAGTGGTGTCATTTAAGGACACAAAACCATATGATTGTAACATGAGTTTATGGAATACAGAGATGTGTTATGCGTCGGAGTGAACTAAATTATTAATTAGTGTATGGGTTATTTTAACATGTTCTCTTCTGATGGACATGACATTATACATCAAAGTTCCTTCCATCGTGAGATTGAATGATTATTTATACTCCTTCTCAGCATGTCTCTTCATCTCACGCATTCTCATCATTCATCAGATATAATATTCATGTGCATAGATGATAAGTAAGCATACTGATGTGATTTTACAAATGATAAATTGACATATTTGATATCTAAATATTGAGCACATCCCACTACTGGCAACGCTAATCGTATTCTGGTATGAACCTAAGACCTATCCACGTCAATATGGAAGCACTAGACTCGAGTTTCGCTCTCTTTTGAGCTCGTCAGTAGTGCATATCCTTGACCGGACCCGGAAACAAACCCCGGATCACTGGCGTGTGAAGCCTGTGTGTAACCACTAGGCCACGCAGCACACGCTGGACACCGCCAAATTATCACAACTTAATATTACAACGTCACCCATCGTAGGCTGTAGCTCAAGATTTGCCCGATCGCAGCGACTGACGTCCGTCAATCGATGTGGATCCGAACGGTCAGGCACACCAGGCCGCCTAAAGTCCAGCGAGCAATAATCAAATTGATTTATTTTTTTGTTTCGGAATTTGAGATTTAAATATTGAGCACAACCCACTACTGGCAACGCTGATCGTATTCTGGTATGAACCTAAGGCCTATCCACGTCAATATGGAAGCACTTGACTCGAAGCACTACACACACGCTTCACACACCAGTGATCAGGGGTTTGTTTCCAGGTCCGGTCAAGGATATGCACTACTGACGAGTCAAACGAGAGCGAAACTCGAGTCTAGTGCTTCCATATTGACGTGGATAGGCCTTAGGTTCATACCAGAATACGATCAGCGTTGCAAGTAGTGGGTTGTGCTCAATATTTAAATCTCAAATCCCGAAACAACAAAATAGATTTGATATTAATGGAATTACAATGAAATCTCACTCATTCCACCATCATCATTCATTAGGCATAATAATTGAATGGATGATAATTAAGCTATACCTATAATCCTATTTCATATATCGATGGATCTAGCTACTCCTATGTAACCACTATACCAGCACCTGATCCTCTCAGTGATTGATTATGGACTAGGACTGCTCACTGTCTCAAAGAGTCATCTAGTGAAATTAGAGCGCATACAGAACGAAGCTATGCGGGTCATTCTGGGATGCACCAGAGACACCCCAGTAGTGTGTATGCGTTACATACTTGGTCTGCCGCCTGTTACTGGTAGTCTCGTGGTGATGCAGGCGAAGGCATACTTCAGAGTAGCTGCAGACACAGATCACCCGTTGCATGAGGCACTGGATGCAGTTAAGGGCCAGCGACTGATAAGCGGGAAATCATGGACGGCTCAGGCGGAGGATACAATCAGACAGGTGTGCATCTTGGAGAACATTAGGCGAGGAGAGGAGTGGGTCAGAGTGCCAGCGGAGCAGTCAGACTTGTGCAGAGTTATAATCACATTGAACCGGGAGTGCAGGGAGTGGCCAGCAGGGGCCACGGAAGTGGAAATCCAACAAATAATTCAGGATAATGCTCGCTCGGGTGATGTGATTATCTGCACAGATGGGTCGTTGTTGAGAGGTAGGAAAAGTGCCTTGGGGTTTTTAGCAAAAGATAATGGTCGACGTTTGGCGCAGGAGAGCCTGGCATATGATACCACAACATCTAGTTTAAGAAGTGAGGTGGAGGCGGTCAGTGCAGCTTTCCGCTGGATGGAGAATACGATGCCCCCCCCCCCCCCCCCCACACACACACACACACATCGTGATTGTAACTGACTCAGAAAGCATGCTGACGAAGGTAAGGACAGGCAAGCTTCGGGCAGGGTGGCTTACTTCGCTTCGGAAGTCACGGGTGACAAGCATCGCCTGGATCTTTTTTCCGGAGCATGCGGACAGATTGACAGGCTCTGCAAACTTGTTGGAGTATTGATGCATGACAAGGCAGAAGTGGTTGCGGCCTTATGGGAGCACGTGTACACTTCAGAGGAGCAAATAGATCACCATGCTCTGGCAAGAATGGAACAGTGAGGAGTGACGAGAGGATCTGCCCGAAGCTCGACGCTCAGAGGAAGGGCGAGACGGACATATAATCAGATTGCTACTGGTACTTTTGGTGTTGGAACTCTTCGCTGGCTGTTGAGGATGGAGACAGAGCGCTTATGGGGATGCCCCAGAATGCTGTGATGTCGGTTTCTAAATCAATCAGTCAATCAATCATAATTAAACATAACTATGAGATTCACAAATGATGATTCCTCATGTTTAACTATAATGAATTTACATATGAATCACCACACGCATGCTCTCATCAAATACATAGAATTATGTGATTCACCCAATCAACATTCATTCATCATGAATGATAACCACACTTACAGGGGTGATGATCATGCATTATTATGTGCCTCACAAATGATAAATCCACATGTTTAACAACAATGAAAATACATTTGACTCACCACATGAGGTGCTTTCTCCCAACACACAAAATTATGATTCATATAGAAATCTATTTACATCTCATGTGCTTATGTACTTTTATGTTACACATTACACTAATTTCTCTTACCAGTGTTAGCACATGTAAAATAGTTTCCTTTTACTGAACTAAGTATTCTTAGCTTCCTAAATCTTAAGTTAATCACAACTTCTAATCACTGCTGATTTAGTTTGACACCTTAAGAAATAAATTGTACAACCTAGGTCTGATGCTTACACATTAAATAAGTTGCTTAACTAGAAGAATCCTTCCTTATGGTTTAACCTCGTGTACCATTTATTCATGATCTACGATATCTGAATAAAGTACTTAGTCTCTCCTAATTAATTTCTTACGGCTTAACCACCTGGTGACAACACATCCACTTACCAACTTCTTCTTGGGAAAGGATCACTTACTAACGTATATAAAATATAGCACTGTGCTTTCCTTCATGTTAATTGAATGGCTTCAAACACTCCGGTGACAGGTTTCAGGATCCGACCTGGATTCGGTTTTCCAAATGCGATGTCTGCATGTAGACTGATGCTTTCCTCATCTCAAGAATAAGTTATCTTGTTTTAGCTGATTTGGAAGATTCTATCAATCCTTCAGATTCATCGGATCTTCTCCTGCACCGGGGTTGGGATGGTGCAAAAACAGACCGTTTTCCGCCTTGCCTGCCATATTTATCGTCGTTTTGTTCTGCTTAGGTTGTGATGTCACAGCCAATCCAAAGTCTTCTTTCAACCTCTCTTCAGCCCAGTGTCACTGTTGGTTGGTATTGTATACATGGGGCTGTAGTGGAGGAAATATTAATCGTGCTTTTGACGGTTGTAAGAATACTATCACAGTTGGCTAGTGGTTAGTTGGTTTTTGGTGGTTAGTTGTTTTGTTCCTAATTAGCTATATCATTGTTGGTGCTTAGTTAGTTAGTTGGTGGTTAGTTGACTGGTGGTTAGTTGTTTTTTTTATGGTTAGTTAGTTTTAGCGAGTTAGTTTGTTATATCATTGTTAGTAGTTAGTTTGCCTGTGGTCAGGTAGTTGATCGCTACGGGATAGTTAGTTAGTTGGTGGTTAGTTGGTTGGTGATTAGTTGATTGGTAGTTAGTTAGTTAGTTGGTTGTGGCTAGTTGGTTGGTTTATGGTTAGTAGTTTGGTTTTTAATTAGGTAGTTATTTGGTTGTTGGTGGTTAGTTGGTTGGTTGGTTGGTTGGCACTGAATCCTATATTATAGTGAGTTGTAACTACTGTGTCCCCTTCATTAACATTAATATGGCATAAGCCATGAAATAAACTTGCAATTATTAGAATAAGATTGGCATATAGACTTCTCTGCCGATCCGGTATCACGATGACTGTATTGTGGAACTCTCCTTCCTCTCTCAGAAGCTATGGAACCGGTTCTGCGTGACTAGCAATGACGCTTCAGATATGCAGAAAAAAAAGAATGGACCCAGGTAATGGTTCAACGCAGCACACACTCATTGGCTGGGATTAGACCTAGAGTGGTAATGTTTCCTTCAAAGTTTTGAGATGGTTCATTGTCAACTGACTTTAACCCAATGTTCTCAGGGAGAATATCCATATATATAAAACAGAGTGTATGTGGCTGTGTTTGTGGGTAGCTATGTATTGGATGCGTTCGATAACGGTACATCCGATTGAGATGAAATTTTCTACACGTCTTCCTTTCATTCCTGTGCAACCGACTGTAATAGTTTCTTAGTGTAAAATCTTCTACTTATTTAATAACATTTACTTTTTCATTTTTCATTATATAATGTCTATATAGCAAGGGGACTTCACTCTAGAAAAGTTATTTCAAGGGGCATAACTTTTAATAACATTTCTATATACTTTATAGTCATATTGTTGGACTTACTTGCACTATTGTTAAACTCTTTGTCTATAGTTATTTTCAGGCATATGAGTTATAATAAATAATGATATAATCTTTAAGGCATTTTCAAAGTTTTCATAAAAATAATGCATAATGCATAACATTGTAACCCATCTTTTTCTGCTTAAAGAACTTATCAACTGTCATGTCGGTGATTAAAAACAGTTTTCATTAAAAATAATGAATGGTGTGTGGAAGGACATTCTTTTAAGTTACTGTGCGCCAGGAGCTGGGCGAAACCACGCCGGGTCAGATAGATAGACAGACAGACAGATAGTCGGGAACGGAAGCTTATTTGACTACTTATATGAATTAAATGACATGCTCCCCACCAGGGACTGGGTGAAGCCGGGCCGGGTCAGACAGACAGATAGACAGACAGACAGTCGGGAACGGGAGAGCTTATATGACTACGTATATGAATTAAATGAGATGCTCCCCACCAGGGACTGGGTGAAGCCGGGCCGGGACAGACAGACAGACAGATAGACAGACAAACAGATAGTCGGGAACGGGAGAGCTTATATGACTACGTATATGAATTAAATGAGATGCTCCCCACCAGGGACTGGGTGAAGCCGGGCCGGGTCAGCCAGACAGACAGACAGACAGACAAACAAGCAGACAGACAGACTGATAGATAGATAGATCCCCTCCAGGGCCTGGGCGAAGCCGGGCCGGGTCAGCTAGTATATATATATATATATATATATATATATATATATATATATATATATATATATATATATATATATATATATTAAAGATAATCGCCGATATAATTCATTTTTTAAAGGGAGACAATTCAACATTCATTGTGTGGGAATTATAGGGGCATTTCGCTTCTGCAAATACGTTGTATCCCTGTGCAATATCATCTTGGAAATTTTACAGCTGATTGCTAAATAAATGCGTGGTTATTCAAAAACTGGATTTAGAAAACTTCACTCAAAATTGACTCGCTTTTCATATGTAGATTACTGACGAGAAATGAACGTTCGTATTCCAGGTACATATCCGGCTTACATTTTCTGACTGAGGGTAGTGGGTTCATTCCATACATCGGTCAGTTGGTCTTAAACATTGATCACTTTCTGAAAGCAATGGCAAACTACTGAACGTAAAATTGCCGTCCAATGAATCAGCTTTTTGTTTCTAAACTTGCCTCGTGTCATAATAATAGTCTAGTGTCCATGTGTGTGTGTGTGTGTGTGTGTGTGTGTGTGTGTGTGTGTGTGTGTATGTGTTTGTGTAGCTGTACTAGTGAAGGCGTGTTTATGTTTGTGAGACAAACAACCAATACGGGCAGTTGATGTATGTGACACAAACAGCCAACAAGATCAGTTGATGTATGTGACACAAACAGCCAATAAGATCAGTTGATGTATGTGACACAAACAGCCAATAAGATCAGTTGATGTATGTGAGGCAAACAGCCAATAAGGGCAGTTGATTATGTCAGACAAACAGCCAATAAGGGCATTTGTTTTATGTGGGACAAACAGCCAGTAAGGGCAGTTGATGTATGTGAGACAAACAGCCAGTTAGGGCAGGCAAACAGCCAGTAAAGGCAGTTAAATTTATATGAAACAAACAGCCAGTAAGAGCAGACAAACAGCCAATAAGGGCAGTTGATGTATGGGAGACAATCAGCCGGTAAAGACAATCGATATGTGTGAAACAGCCAATAAGGGCAGTTGATGTATGTAAGACAAACAGCCAATAAGATCAGTTGATGTGTGCGAGACAAACAGCCAATAACATCAGTTGATGGATGTGAGACAAACAGCCAATAAGGGCCGTTGATGTATGTGAGACAAACAGCCAATAAATGCAGTTGATATGTGAGACAAACAGCCAATAAATGCAGTTGATATGTGAGACAAACAGCCAATATATGCAGTTGATATGTGAGACAAACAGCCAATAAGAGCAGTTGATGTATGTGAGACAAACAGCCGATATGTTCAGTTGATGTATGTGAACAAACAGCCAATAAGAGCAGTTGATGGATGTGAGACAAACAGCCAATAAGGGCCGTTGATGTATGTGAGACAAACAGCCAATAAGAGCAGTTGATGTATGTGAGAAAACAGCCAATAAGGGTAGTTGATGTTTGTGAGACAAAATGCAAAA
>JACEFZ010015928.1:2500-58802 GCA_014155875.1 Cepaea nemoralis
AGTGGAAATTATCCAAATGACACGTACGCAAAATTAACACCTGCGAGATGAGATGCCCTAGAAGCGCAAGTAACCTTACTATCCGAGACCGAGTAAGACATGTTGCTACGCTTCGGGCAGTGCCTTCAACGTATATATTGAAAGGCAGAAGATCAAATGGGGTGGCCATCTCGTTAGAATTCAACACCATCAGTTACCACCAGCACTGACCCTACACCACAGCAGATCAATGCGAGAGCGAGAAGGCGCCTAGCAGCCCATAGATTGAGGATATCAGATACGTTGTACAACCACGCGGAATGACACTATCCAGTGCCGCCCTTCTGGAGTTCAATTTATCATTTTCACACCCACTCCCCATGTACATATTGATAGTGTACTGAAGTGTAAGAAGTGCATGCATATAGCAATTACACCAATCCATACATCGACGAATGCATGAAGTGGCGTGTTGGTGCACTGACGATGCCGGTGATGGGTGGATTAAGTTAGTAAACAGTCTGATCAACTGGATAGTTTACAGTCTGATCAACCGAATAGTTCAATCTGATCAACTGAATAGTTCACAGTCTACTCACCTGAATAGTTCAATGCCATTATTCTCTGAGATGAAACGGGAGACTTCTGTGTGTTTGACTCTCTTGTATTGTGTTACTCGCAACTTCTTCAATCATTTATGTTCTTTTCGCCACTCCTCCCATCATTTATGTGACTTACATTCGTCACTTCTCTCATCATTTATTTATGTTCATATCGCCACTTTTCTCAGTTACTTTAATTTTTTTTTTTTCGCGACTTCTCCCTGTATATATTGATGTTCTTCTCGACACATCCCCTACTATTTAGTCATTGTCAACCTTACAGTTATGGCAGCTCCGCTAAATGGTCAGCACTATTATTTATCCACATCTCAACATCCTTTTCCACCACCACAACACCACTACCTTCAGTGTCTTTAGCTTTAGATGACTGAAGAAATTTTACACCTCATGGAAACAAGAAGACTCAACAAAAATAATTCTGTCATATATGAAGAAATTCACAGACAAGTCAGAATATTACGTAAGGAGGCAAAAGAATCATTCGAGGAAAAGTGCTTAGAAATTGAAAACCAACACAACAGTCAAAATGCCAAATTAGTGCACAAAAGAATTCAGGAACTTACTAATAAAAGAACAAGTACATCAACAGGGTGTCTAAAAACTGAAGATGGCAAAATCATAATAGAAAAAGGCCAGATTCTACATGTATGGACAGATTATGTGAAACACCTTTATGATGATAACAGAGACGAACAGTATGATATTAGATTTAATAATGAAGGACCGCCAATTTTGGAGATGGAGGTTCGAAATGTTCTTAAGCATATGAAAGCTGGCAAGGCCCCCGGTGCAGATAACATCACAACAGAAATGATTAAAGCTTTAGAAGAATTTGGACTAGAGCAAGTCACCAGACTGATGAACACATTATATGATACTGGGGATATACCTCCTGAATTATGTAACTCTGTATTTATTGCAATCCCAAAGAAATCAGGAACCTTGGAATGTGATCAACATAGAACAATTAGTATAATGAGTCACATCACAAAGATTTTGCTAAGAATTATCATGCAAAGAGTGAGGAAGAAGATACAACCTGAAATAGGGGAAGAACAATGCGGGTTTGTAGAAGGAAAGGGTACAGTAAATGCTGTGTATATGCTGCGAACAGTTATTGAACGTGCTATAGAAGTAAACAAGGATATACATCTTTGCTTTATTGACTATACAAAGGCTTTTGATAGAGTTAGACATGTCAACATGGTGGATATGCTTGCAGATCTACAAATTGATGGGAAAGACATTAGACTTATAAAAAACATATATTGGAAACAACAAGCTGCAATAAGGATTGATAATGAAGTGGGACAGTATCAGCCAATTAAGAGAGGTGTTAGGCAGGGATGTGTGATGTCTCCAGATCTTTTTTCCCTATACAGTGAACATATTTTCAGAAATGTAGAGGATATAAATGGAATCAGCATTGGAGGACGAAACATCAACAACATTAGATATGCAGATGATACAGTATTAATTGCAGACAATGCGCAGGACCTGCAACAATTAGTAGATGCGGTTGTTGTACATAGTGAGCAACTGGGGTTAGAATTAAATTGTAAAAAGACTCAGGTTATGGTCGTCACTAGGAAGGAAGAAGTGCCACAATGTAATATACAAGTAAATGGAAATATTCTTCAACAAGTGAATCGGTACAATTATCTTGGAACAGTCATAACATCTGATGGGAGATGCCTTGAAGAGATTAGAACAAGAATCGCCATGGCGAAAGTAGCCTTTAGCAAGATGAAAAACATTCTGACCAATAAAAAGATGTCAATTGAAACGAGAAAAAGAGTGTTGAGGGGATACATAGAGCCTGTTCTTTTGTATGGATGTGAAACTTGGACAATGAGCAGTCAAGTTGAAAAAACATCTGATGGCTGCAGAAATGTGGTTTCTGAGGAAAATGCAAAGAATACCATGGACAGACAGAAAAACCAATGACCAAGTACTACAGGAGACAAATGAACATCGTAAACTGATTAGAGAAATTAGACGTAGACAGTCAAAATTTTTTGGACATGTTATGAGAAGAAATGGATTGGAGAACTTAGTGACAACTGGCAAGATCGAAGGGAACAGACCAAGAGGAAGACCGAGAGGAAAATACCTGGATGGCTTGGCCACATGGCATGGACGAGACAGGAACACTGAGCTGATCCACGACACTGGTGATCGAGTGAAATGGCGAGTCATGACCGCCCACGCTTTCCGGCATAGCACATGATTGATTGATTGATTACTTATCTGCCCGGTAAAACATGCGTTTCAATCTCCTTGGCAACGACGATTTAAAATAAATTGGCCTGGGTTCCAGGTCGACCCGACCTAAATTGAGTACCAGAAATGTGTTTGGAAATAAAGGCAGCAGGTGTGATGTTGATGACGTCACCCATCGATCGCCGACTAGTCTATAGATACGAGTATGTATCACATACTCAAGGCGTGAACACAACACGGTCCTTCTCTGGTGTGCTTGCCCACTTATGTCTGCTGTCCGCCTTTCTTCTGTGTTTGTCTTTGGCCTGGGTCATTTATCTTTTCTGCCACGTCAGCAAGGACAGAAACATCACGTCTGCAGAATAAACAGTACATGTTTATATTCATCTCTCATCCCTATAGCCGATGTAGTTAATTTACTGTAGAAGGAAACAGAATGGTGTTAGCTTGTTTCACATTTCACAAACCGTATCTGGTTCCGCTGAGACAATGAGTCTGCCACAACTGGGGTAACTGTTTGACACCAGACGGCCATGTTAACGAGAAATATCCCAGGGTTGTTTCTGGTTATTTGTATTAGTGCTGACTGTTGGCGGTCACAAGTGATTGTTCTACTGTAGTTTGTGTGTTCTGCCCTTTTGTTTCTGTGATTTATGAGCTGAAACTAATGCCTGCATATTTGACTGTGGCAGTCGTGTCTGCCAGGATAGGAACACAAGGCCGTGTCGGCGAGTGTCAGTACTCTAATGTGTTTCACCTTGGATATAGTTACAGATGATACTGACAACGCAAGGTCATAAGTCCACATAGTTTCCATAGTTTCCGCATGTGAGAGACCCGGCCACTGATTCGTGACTTTAAGTACTTGGTTATCATACAAGCCTTCTGTAGTCTCGTCTCTCCATCATAATATTCAACACCTCTCTCTCTCTCTCTCTCTCTCTCTCACTCTCTCTCTCTCTCTCTCTCTCTCTCTCTCTCTCTCTCTCTCTCTCTCTCCTCAAGTCACGTGTCACCAGCAAAATCGAGTCCCACGCGAAAATCTTTCATCGGGGTATTAACACGTGACCTAAGTACCCCTTGAACCGGATGTGAAACAAAGACATAGAAATGACAAACTTCGATCGGTGACCAGTGAAAGCTGGCTCGGGGTCGGTTATGGAAGAATACACGAGGAGAGCTGCTGTTGTTGGCACTGGCTGGAGTATAATTGGCCAAACTAGAAGTGTGCTGCCCGTATTGACTTAGTCCGTGAACTTCCGATGTTTAGTCATTACCGCTAAAATGAAATCCGGTTCAAGTAGCCGGTAATGGATTTGCTTTCTGTTCCTCCTGTTTAATTCTGGCCACTGGTCTGATTAAGGCATGTGAGGCTGTTATTCTCAGAAGAAAATGTCTTCAGACAGTTATTCCTAAAGATGATGTCATGCCAGAGAGCTTTTCAGCCGTGACAGCCCATTAAACAGTGCATGGGCCTACCGGCTCAGAAATCCGGGGTTCGGAACCCATGATTATAGGGATTTTCGTCCAACCAGCTGTAGCACCAAGTCAATGTAGTCCCATACAATTGATGGTGGGGATATTTCTATGAAAGTAACGTGGAAAGAACAAAGGAATCAACTTTATTTTAAACGCAGGCTCATTTTGTAGTCATAACTAACTGTTTACAAAGCATTTTGAACTTCAAACTACTGTATCCCCTTAGTGTAACACAGTAACTACAAACAATAGCTGGCACGATTTATTGCCTGCAAATTTTGCTGTGTATCCTGCAAACTGCGGAGTTGTATGTCATATGAGGTGATTACATGAATTATGCTTTGGCTGATACATTTAAAGAAAAAATAAAGGATTATTGACTCAGTAACAATGTTGTAAATGTTTCAACCAAAGTATACTTCCTGTATTCACTACACGCGATACATAACCCTGCAGTATACACCTGGCCAGTACCAGCGAAATGTGGCAGTCATAATGCCACAAGCATACGGGAAGCCCTGCGTAAGATGCCTCCACTTAACAGGCCTCCAGTACTCTCTTTATAACTGGGCAGTTTTGCAATCTATTGTATTTGGCTTCTGTGAATAAAATCATATTTCAATTGCATTGTTAAAATAACAGCCCAGCAATAACAACAGTGTACATGGATGTATCATGTAATAATTATACATACAGTTTCCTGGCTTACGTGTGTAAAGTTAACAATCATATTAAACTTGCTTTCCAAGCTAAAAATAAAGCCACGCACCATGTGTTCATACGGGCCAAAGTGCCATATTAGTAATAGTATCTGCTGTAAAATATACGCACAATCATGGCAGTCAGTAGGGTAAACGTACAGGACTCTTTGTACACGGCTTGGGGCGTATCTGATGTATGGTGCTAGCGCCATATTACAAGAACAGTTCTTAACAATAAATATGCAAATATTGTTATGTTGAAATGAAACTACCAAACTAGACCATCTGTGTGCGCGCGTACAGACACGCGTGGGTACACGTGTAATATGTATACTAGCATATGAGACGGGACAATGGCTGCATAGAAAGAGGGGGAGGGGATGTCACTTTAAATCATAATACCACAACCATACGGGAAGCCCTTTTACTTGGTACTATCAAGGAGCTTCTGGCGTAAGATGCCTCCACTTAACAGGCCTCCAGTACTCTCTTTATAACTGAGCTGTTCTTTTTCTTCTTATAGTCCATGCCGTGTGGCGTTGGTGATTATGTCTGTCCACAGGCTACTGTCTCATGTGCTTCCAATCGTTTCTGATACCAGCGTTCCTCCATGCCATGTTGTCATACTGTCTAGCACAGGGGTGGCCAACCTTTTCAGCATGCGGGCCAAATTTCAGAAATAATATTTTATGCCGGGCCACGAACCTAGTTTTTTTTTTTTTTTTGGTTAATTAAAGTAAACAAGCAAACGTGCTTCAGCTTCAACCACATCGTCGCTTCCTAGTAGGTGAGATTGTGGTCAAACGTTTGCCTGGTTTAATGTAAAACCAACAAGAAATAGGAATATGTATTTTATTTTATTTTGAAGAAAATGAAACATAACTGAGAATCAAAATATTTATTAGACAATTTAGACGTATTTAAAAGTGAGACATATTACTTTTGTTTTGCAGAACTAAGTGCATTAAAATTTGATCTCGACCGATGTTGTCGCTACACGCAAACAGTTTTCCAAATGAACATCAGTAATTCGTGTTCTTACGTGTGATTTGATGTGCTTCATGCGACTAAACAAGCTGTTTACACGCATAAGTGTTTCCAAATAGCGAAACCGTCCACAGAGCATGTTTGTAAAACGCAGGCTATTTATCCTTGTTCAAATATATTTTATAGAACTCTTCCAAACCAACTTGATGGATTTTCTCCTTTAACTGTGTACCACAACACATTTCACAATGTTCCATTTGTAATCTTCCAGGTAATAAATTCACGTCTACCGCGAATGGCATTGCAATTGCACAAAAAAGCACAGGATGTTTTAAAAAAATCCTGAAATCGGTTTTCAAATGAAAGGTTTAAGTATTGTCCTTAAGTGGAAACAGTGCCGCTAATTCTTCTGTCTTTTTTAAAATGGACATTAACACCCTTGATAAAAATTGCCAGTTGGGCAGTATCTGCCATATCTGTGCTTTCACCCAAAGCTACAGCATAAAATATAAACTCGGATGCTCGACTTTTCAAATTATCTTCAATATGTTTTCCAATGTCGTCCACACACCTAGTAATAGTCTGGCGAGACAGACTTATTTTGAGAAATCCTTCTTCTTTTCTGGACACATAATTTCAACGACGCCTCCAATCATTCCTTAACCATTTCACCATCTGAATATGGCTTCGATTATTTTTGCTAGTATCATGGCTGCTGTATAACTAGCTTTTTAGAGTCTGAATCTGCTCTGGTAAATATCTTTTGTTGTGCAGAAATTTTTTTTTGTTAAGTCATTTACTTGGTCTTGTCGAAATTCCTTTGTACTTATCAAATTTATTTGCATGTTTAGTCTCGTATTGTCGTTTAATGTTATACTCTTTCAAAACAGAAGCAGATTCGTTGCATATCAAACATATGGGCTTTGTTTTAATTTCCACGAAAAAATTGTTTATAGTCAACCTGTCTTGAAACTTCTTAATTCTTCTGTTATTCTTCTCTTCTTTGGTTCAACGTCTTTACTAGTTGATGCCATGGCAGGTCTTCGTTTTTAACTGGAAAAAAACCCACCACGGGTAATACTAATTAATAATAATTAATTAATTTAAATTACGTAAAAAACGTTTCAGGGTTTACTTACCTATAGAATCAATATAGTAGACAGGATACTTGGTTAAAGTAGTTTGAACTCTTATTATAAATATGATAAGTATGTATCTTAACGTCGATCGCAAAATCTCTCCAGACGCAGTGTCGATAATAGAACGAAACTACAGAATAACACGGACTTTGTCAAGCTAGACTGAAAGTAGTTATGAATATGAGCCTGATAGCTTTGCGAGCTTCCCGAAGACGACGAAGACCACAGTACCACATATATCAGAAGTTGAAGTCTCATCTCATCTCATCATGTTCCTCTTGTACCTTGCGGTGTCGAGGTGAAGTATAAACATCGTCAGAGTGCCCGATTATGGGCTTCATATATCGACATTCCCATGGATTCTGCTATTCCCTCCGTCCAACGTTTACGTGGTCGGCCTCTTCCTCTGTTTCCATCTGGTCTATACATCATTGCTTGTTGTGGTATGCTGCTGACTAGTAACCTACTTGCATGGCCAAACCATTTGACTTGCTGCTCTCTAATAAAATCTAGTGCTTCTTTAACCCCCACTTTAGTCCTGATTTCTTCATTTCTGATCTTATCTCTTTTTGATACGTTGATTATTCTTCTCAGGAACCTCATTTTTGTTGTTGTGATTTTTCTTTTCTCTTTTTCTGTCATTGTCCAGGTTTGGCTTTGGTAGCATAGAGTTGGTAGGAAAATTGTGTTGTAAAGTGTTTTCTTAGTAGTTATTGCTACATGTTTGTTCTTTAGTATTGGTGCCATTTGTCCAATGAGTTGATTTGCCTTATTGCACCTATTTTCGATCTCGTCTTCTGATCTGCCATTTGCTGATATTATACTTCTTAGGTACTTGAACCTCTTTACTTGTTTCAAGGGATGTTCGTTTAGGTGAATTGTTGTTGTTTCTTCTTCTTTAGTTATAGTCATTACCTCTGTTTTGCTTGTTCTAATTTTCATGTTATGTTTCCTTCTGTCACAGGATAAATTAACTTGTCAGTCGATCAATGATAACCAAACCCTACATAATTTTGCTAACACAATTGACTCTGTTATGGTGAACAAACTGAGGGAAATACGTCTGTACAGATTCTCGACACCTGGTCAACAGTGTGTATGAGATCAAAGGGAGTCACGTAGAGTTGTCTACACATAGTCGACAAGTTGATGACAGGATGTTGTTCGAGAGGTGTGTACTGGCGACATTTGTCTACAAAACGGAAGTTGATCGTTGCAAGTGATAGACAGAATGCCTGCTAGAGGTCAGAAGGATTCTGTAATGGGAGAAAGGTCTCCGGCTTACAGACAACCCGGATATTTGTTGGATGAGACAAAGAACTCCCCAGATGAAAAGGAAAATTGACAGCTAATTGACTCTGGTTAGTCTGGAAACAGGAGGACAAAGCCAGATTCTGGACTGATTGGCGTCTGGACTTTCCGGTGACTCACTCAAGCACCTATATAAAACCCAGTGCAGTAAACAGGTGGATGGAGTCGAGGAAAACATTCTGAAGTGTAGAATTGGGGATAATTCCCAGTTGTGGTATATTAGAGGGACTAGCCTATCTTAGTAGGGATAGTTATCCACGGACATAGATCCAATCGGATTGCCTAGTTTCTGGAGTAACAACAGGAATAGACATATGGTAGGCAATTAATTATATCTAACTTAAGAGTATGATTAGGAATAGAGTACAGTACTGTGTAGTGATATAATGTATTATGATTAGTGATAGAATGTTCTATAAGTGCGGTACTATAAAGTATCATAGGAGCGTCGGCACTAGTATTCTATTGTGTGGCTTCATGTAGCTTGTGTTATATATCAGTTTACTCGGGAAGTTGAGGACAATGTAGTGGAATAATAATTAGAGAGATTAAGGATGGTTGAGAGGGAGGAGGGGAATGTGTAATGGTAGGATCTTCAGTAGGGCATCTGCTGGGTTTCTACCCGTTCCTTTAGTCTTTCCTGGTGTTGCCATGTCTCAGATCATATGATAGAGTTATTTGGCCGTATGACAGAGATCGGATCTCTGTTATAGATCTGAGTGCTGTTATTGGCCTACATTTGCCCAATACTGGCCAGGACTGAGTTGCCCTCACCATGATGTTATCTGCTCTACAGGTTCCATGTACAGTTCCCCTTGAGTGTTCCACGTGAGTGGGGAAGGATTTACTTCGAAGAAGCAGTTTCAAAGTTTGACAATGATGGCTCAGCATCTGAAGACAGAGGTTGCTGAGAGGCCGCTACATAGGGCTTATACCCAAGTTGGTTTGCGGGAACCTGGCTTCTGCTGAGCAGGACATGTTGACGAGAGGGAGGTTTAGCCAAGTGATAGATGTACCAATAAACAGTCAGAACATTGCATAATTTATACTGATACCCAGAACAGTTAGATTGTGGTGTTAATATGAGGAATCTTTAGAACCAGTGACTCTAGATCCATTAAGATTTCTCCACTAACAGTGACAATAGGATTAGAATTTCCTGATTAACAATCCGTTAAATAACCGAGGAAGTTCATAGTGTGAATCAGACTCTAATTAGACCGTGTTTGTCAGGGGTGTCCAAGCATCCTAGTGGTTCCAGAGACAACGGAGGAAGTCTTCACGTGACCGGAGGAGCATCACCTGGGTGAGGCTACCTGTATGGGATACATGGTGCTGGTGTGTCTTCAGCACAGGGATGAGAATGAACTACTCTTGAACACTGATCTGAGTCTATAGACGATTTAGAATACACGTCACACATTCTACACCTTATATACACATACACTTCTCCTACATATACTCTTTGCTTTAATAAATTTCTTGTTTTTATTTGTTGAAGCGAGAGCTGTCAAGTGTGTTATCTTGGAGAAGAATGAGAGGGGGCATGATCCAGGGGTGAGTAAGAGTGAGAGGAAGGTGTCTTCAGATTGAGGGAGTGTGTGGACGGAGTCTGCTGGATTTCTCCAGAATAGAGATATGGAATTAAAAACAAATGTGGGTGTTGATTCTCTTCACTCCAGGGACGACACTAAAGTGGTAAAGAAGAACAAGTAACTAATACGACAGTCATTCTTTACGCACACACGACACCTACACATTTCGTTTAGACTATTCACGTGGTCTTGTAACTCAGCTTCTGATTTTGCCATTAGTGCTTGGTCGTCCGCAAACAGGAGTTCTCTAATGGTTAGATTTGCAGATGGTTCTTCTTCTGTGTTCTCGTCATGCGGCATTCTGGCTGTCTCTGCTTGGCTGGTTTCTTTACATATGTTGTCTATATCTATATCTATAAAACAGAGTGTATGTGACTTTGTTTGTGTGTATTGGATGCGTTCGATAACGGTACATTCGATTGAGATGAAATTTTCTACACGTCTTCCTTTCATTCCTGTGCAACCGACTATAATAGTTTCTTAGTGTAAAATCTTCTACTTATTTAATAACATTTACTTTTTCATTTTCATTATATAATTTCTATATAGCAGGGGGACTTCACTCTAGAAAAGTTATTTTAAGGGGCATAACTTTTAATAACATTTCTATATACTTTATAGTCATATTGTTGGACTTACTTGCGCTATTGTTAAACTCTTTGTCTATAGTTATTTTCAGGCATATGAGTTATAATAAATAATGATATAATCTTTAAGGCATTTTCAAAGTTTTCATAAAAATAATGCATAATGCATAACATTGTAACCCATCTCTTTCTGCTTAAAGAACTTATCAACAGTCATGTCGGTGATTAAAAACAGTTTTCATTAAAAATAATGAATGGTGTGTGGAAGGACATTCTTTTAAGTTACTGTGCGCCAGGAGCTGGGCGAAACCACGCCGGGTCAGATAGATAGACAGACAGACAGATAGTCGGGAACGGAAGCTTATTTGACTACTTATATGAATTAAATGACATGCTCCCCACCAGGGACTGGGTGAAGCCGGGCCGGGTCAGACAGACAGACAGATAGACAGACAGACAGCCGGGAACGGGAGAGCTTATATGACTACGTATATGAATTAAATGAGATGCTCCCCACCAGGGACTGGGTGAAGCCGGGCCGGGACAGACAGACAGACAGATAGACAGACAAACAGATTGTCGGGAACGGGAGAGCTTATATGACTGGGTTTTTTTTTTAGCATATCCTTTACAGGACTTAGCTGTCAACACCAGCATCTTTCAGCTGTATGTTGATCTCTTGGCAAGATTACGCTCAGTAGTTTGCCATTCGCTTTCTGAGCGGCCGGCTCAGTATCCCGCAAGTCACGAGCGGGGGTTGAACCGCCTCAGCTCTCGCTCCGCTACGAGACTGCGTGATAAACGGGATTACAGAGAGAAAGTGTTGTAACCCCACAGCCAGAGAGACCGTATGACTACGTATATGAATTAAATGAGATGCTCCCCACCAGGGACTGGGTGAAGCCGGGCCGGGTCAGACAGACAGACAGACAGACAGATAGACAGACAGACAGATAGTCGGGAACGGGAGAGCTTATATGACTACTTATATGAATTAAATGAGATGCTCCCCACCAGGGACTGGGTGAAGCCGGGCCGGGTCAGCCAGACAGATAGACAAGCAGACAGACAGACTGATAGATAGATAGATCCCCTCCAGGGCCTTGGCGAAGCCGGGCCGGGTCAGCTAGTATGTTATAAACAAGAGAGAGAGAGAGGATAGGACACAACCTTGTCGTACTCCAGATCTTATGGTGAAGGGTTCTGAGTGTCCCCCAGTTGCTCTCACTATGCATTCACTGTTGTTGTATAAACTTCTACATAGGTTTGTTAGATGTGTACTCACTCCATGTTGTTTAAGGATTTCCCATAGTTTGTTTCTATCTACTCTATCAAATGCCTTTTCTTGGTCGACAAAGGCTAAGTAGAGTGTTTCATTAAATTTGATTCATTTTTCTATAAGTTGTCTAAGAGCAAAAATGGCATCTGTGCATCCTTTGTTTTTTTCTAAATCCAAGTTGTGTTTCGCTTAGCTGGGGTTCTAAAGTAGTTCGTAATCTTTTTTCAAGAATTTTACTAAATATTTTCCCAGTATGACTCAACAGTGAAATGCCACTGTATTGTGTGCAGTCTCTTTTGCTGCCTTTATTTTTCCAAATTGGGATAATTATGACGTTTCCCCAGTCTCGTGGTATCTGTTGTTCTACCCAAACATGGTTGAATAGTCTATGTAGCCAAGCTGTTCCTACTTCTCTTGCTGCTTTAATAAGTTCATTTAGTATTTCATCCTGTCCCGGTGATTTGTTCAATGGGGCTGATATGATGGCTTCTATAATTTCTTCTTTTAATCTTAGTTGAAGTCTCATATTAAATTTTATCAACACCTAGCGTCGGACAAAAAAACTAAGTAACCTTGAGTGTCAAATAGCTGGATATTTGAAATAGCTGACATAGATGAATTTCCCCGAAAATGCGGGATATTTAACATAGCTCAAAACCAATGAATCTCTCTCTCTCTCTCTCATCTCTCTCTCTCTCTCTCTCTCTCTCTCTCTCTCTCTCTCTCTCTCTCTCTCTCTCTCTCTCTCTCTCTCTCTCTCTCTCTCTCTCTCTCTCTCCCCCCCCCCCAAACAAAATGCGAGATATTTCAAATTTCTCTTGGCTATAATTTTAAAAAAAAATTATATGAAAGTCTCATTATGTCATATTCTTTTGGTGATATGTACAATAAAGTTAACATTTATGTTCATTTGACTTAGCTCCGGGGGCCGCAACATGACTCCCGGCTGGCCACATGCGGCCCGCGGGCCTCGCGTTGGCCACCCCTGGTCTAGCATCTTCTCTTCTAATCTACCCCTGAATGCCCTCCCCTCCAAACTTCCCGTTGTAACGACATACTCCAGCGTTCCCCTTCTCATGACATGCCTAAAGAATGTGGCATGTCCTCTTCTGATGCCAGTAACCAGTTCTCTTTATGAGGTCACTTCTTTCAGGATATTTCCATTGCTCTTTCTATCTGTCCATGGTGTTCTCGTGAATCTTACATAAAACCACATCTTCCTCACAATTCATCACTAATCTGCTAATTCTCCACAATTCGCAACTGTAAAGTAGCATGGGCTCTATATAGCTCTTAAGAAACCATGTTCTCACCTCCAGTGATAACGATATTTGGCAGAGTATATTCGTCACCTCGCCTATTTGCAGCTAATTTGTTTAGATAATTACACAATTTAACTTATTTTTTTGCTTATGTTTTTAGTAACCAGTTGAGTTGAGTTAAGAACCGACATCACTGCACTCAGGACATTCCCATACGTGCTCCGTCCACTCGTTTAACAGCCAGCGAAGAGTCACACTACTAATTTTTAGTAACCATTTGTAACTATCTATACCACAGCAATATGTATGTCTATCTGTTATCCATTCATTCTCTCATACATCCCAATTCCTCTACTTCCTCAGAGATGGAAGGAAGAAACACTGTGCTGTATGTTGTAAGCACTACAAACACACACACACACACACACACACACACACACACACACACACACCACACACAGGCAGAGGCACACGCACACACACACATACATACACACATACACACACAGACAGAGGCACACGCACACACACACATACATACACACATACACACTGTCTTTAAGTGTCTGCAGCGAGTGTGGATCACATTTACGTACTTGTCTATCTTCTGCAAATGTTGAATGCTCCTGCAGACAGACATTTTGGCTGACATCCGCACCATTTGAGAACACACCTCTATCAAGATGTCAACAAGCTCAAGTTGACCTCTGCTTAAAAAAAACAACAACATCCGGTTGACATCTGAAAGTGTACGAAGAAGAAGAGGAAGAAGAAGTTACTGCACCGTAGCAAGTGGTATAGCACCCGAGGTTATGGGACGCCGGACATGCACGCTGGCATGAAACGAACCACCTCTGAACCACCGCTACTCTACCACAGACTTGCCACTCCCATTGTGTGGTGTGAAATGTGGCTGGCGTCGGCACGTCCGTCCTCCCTGACGTGACTCAGGTTCTAAGGACGCCAACCCCTGTCTACACCCACTGTTTGTCGACCCAACCACCGCGGTAACCCCCACCCTCAGATCATTTCGTTAGAGTTTTAATCTTTTTTTCTTTCTTAAATCACTGTCCCGCCTGACTAAGCAAACTGGCAGACGCGTGTGCCAGTGGTGGATGACATAGATAAATATAGCACCTGGGTAAGTGCACGTGATACGGCTTCCCTCTCAGTTTGCTGTCACTTGAGGTCGAGTTGTGAGACTACAATATTGTAGGCTACTCGTGATTTGTAACTTGATTCCCTGTCGCGTATCCATTTCCCTGTCTTCTGCTTCTGTCATTCTGTTCTTCCTTGCCTAAGTCATGTCCCAAGTAGATCCACATATCCCACAGAAGATGGCGATGTAGAGGATGGATGATTGCAACCGTTTCATCTACTACATCTACCTCATCCAGTTATCACATCCACAGTTGGATTTTTTTTTTTTAGTTCACTCACTTGAAATCAAGCGTGGTCCATTAAAATGCTACTACTAAGGAGTGCACTGAACTGATTTTGGCGCGTAGATTAGCTTTCCCTTTTACCAGTGTCCCTCACAATCAAGCGAACCCGTTGTGACTTCAAAGTACTTGTAATTTACGTCACGAAGTCAAGGGCGAGAAGTCAACATTTTAGTCCACCTGGCCGGTGTAGGGGATGAACCTGCTACCCCGGTTTAAGCACACCGGAAATTTAAGAACGAAAGATCTTATTCATACGTCCATGCTAACCTCCACCGTTGAAGATGAATGTGGTACTCCCGTTGAATGCAGGAGAAATGTGACAAATCTTAGCATTATTCTGTGTAGATATGAGACCTGGACATAGCCCTATGACATCACGTTTAATATAAGAGAGGAAAATGTAACACATGTTAACATTATTCTGTGTAGATATGAGACCTGGACATAGCCCGATGACATCACGTTTAATATAAGAGAGGAAAATGTAACACATGTTAACATTATTCTGTGTAGCTATGAGACCTGGACATAGCCCTATGACATCACGTTTAATATAAGAGAGGAAAATGTAACACATGTTAACATTATTCTGTGTAGATATGAGACCTGGACATAGCCCTATGACATCACGTTTAATATAAGAGAGGAATATGTAACACATGTTAACATTATTCTGTGTAGATATGAGACCTGGACATAGCCCTATGACATCACGTTTAATATAAGAGAGGAATATGTAACACATGTTAACATTATTCTGTGTAGATATGCGACCTGGACATAGCCCGATGACATCACGTTTAATATAAGAGAGGAAAATGTAACACATGTTAACATTATTCTGTGTAAATATGAGATAGCGCGATGACATCACGTGAGAGTGTGTCGTGGTCTCGGGTCCTAGCCGCATGGCTGCCTCGGACACTATGACGTAATGTGGTAGTTACCCTCACTTCACACAGTGGTGACTGTTCACTAGTTTAGTGATACTGTAGATCAGTGGTTCTCAACCTTGTTTGGCCCGTGCCCCCCTTCACCATATTTTCAGAACGTCATTCTCTCCCCCCCCCCCCCTTTCCTATCAAAAATTTGGCCCATGCCCCCCTTCACCGTATTTTCAGAACGTCATTCCCCCTCCCCCCCCCTTTCATATTTCCTATCTAAACATCCCGCCACCCCTACAAAGTATACGTAAAAATGGAAGATACATTTAATAGCATATACTAAAACAAGTCTAGACAGCCACATAAAACATGATTTGTGGGTCTACTTACTTTATAAAATGAATTTTAGAAGGATGAGACGTACATAACTAAAGTATGAAGGGAAAAACAATATCAAGTAATCGGTTCTTGTATTAACGCGATCTTGAAATGGTCTTCATTCCCCCCTGGAAACCCTAAAATCCCCCCCCCCCCTTGGGGGAATTCCCCACCGGTTGAGAACCACTGCTGTAGATGGTGTCTCAGTCACACTATTCAATAGACCTGCACTCATGATGGTGTGGGAGGTTGAATAGAGTTGTGACGTGGCAGATACCCTCAGTTCACACAACTGTGACTTGCCACTGGTTAGTGATACTCCAGATTAGGGTTCTCAACTGGGAGAAAAGGGGAGGGGGCATTTTAGTGTTTCCACAAAGGAGGGGGAGGGGGGGGGGGTTAAGAGTATATCAAGATCGCTTTAATACAAGAACCGATTACTTGATATTATTTTTCTCTCCATACTTTACGGTTCTGTACTTCTCGTCTTTCTGAAATTCGTTTTAAAGCATAAGTAGGCCCGCAAATCAAGTTTTATGTAAACTTATTCTAGTATGATGTTATTAAATTAATAATAATAATAGCTTCCATGTTTACGTATACTATATAGGGGGGGGGGGATTTATAGGGAGGAAATACGAAAAGGGGGGGGGGTGACATTTGAACATATGGTGAAGGGGTGCATGGGTAAAAAATGTTGAGAAGCACTGCTCTAGATGGTGTCTCGGTCACACTATGTAATATACCAGCATGTGTGATGGTGTAGGAGGTAGACGAGATATGTAACGTGGCAGATACCCTCAGTTCACAAAATGGTGACTTGTCACTGGTTTAGTGATACCCTAGATGGTGTCTCAGTCACACCATGTAATAGACCAGCATGTGTGATGGTGTGGGAGGTAGAAAAGAGTAGTGGGGTGGCAGATACCCCCAGTCGTGACATGACATGACGTCATCGACATTCACACCTGTACCCACGTGTCAGCTATAGCCAGGAAGTAAATTAACCAGTAAAGAACCTTTACCGCACCCACATTTCTATAAACCAGTCGCCACTCAGTGGGTGATATGATCAGTGTCATCCCGGCCGCCTTTACTTTCCGTGACATATCCTGGTACCGATGTTAGCTTGGGTCGTCCAGGCAGCCGCCTCAGTCTTGAAATTCTCGAAGATGGGGATTCTAACGTGACCACCGGGCTGGCAAACTAGCGCCTGGCCACTATGCTACTGCGGCTGCCAGAGTGAGTCAGCTTGCTTCTATCACAGTAGGCGCTGTGGTGGCGCCGTGTCACGTGTTCGAATACCTTTCCAGGTGTATATTTTTAACCATCTTTGTAGGCTCCCTGTTTCTAGGCTCCTAGTTTCTAGACTTCCATCTTTCCAGGCTCCCAGTTCGATCTAGCCTAAACATTGATACCAAGAACTGTTCTGAAATGTAAAGGCGATTTAAGGCGTGTAAAGTAGTGATTTATTTACTGTCCAGTATCAATTGGTCTATAAAATATGGGGCTAGAACCATATAGCCAATGTGTCTCATTCATCATCATCATCATCATCATCATCATCATCATCATCATCATCATCATCATCATCATCATCATCATCATCATGTTCCACTTCTGCCGTCAAGCGTCGTGTGGAGGAATAATTTGCGTTCCAGCGCCCGATGGGTGGCACTGGATAGTGTCATTCCGTGTGCTTGTACAATGTCTTTGATGTTGTCAATCCATTTTCTTCTTGCACGTCCTCTTGGTCTCGTCCCAGATGATCTTTGATGTAAGACCTGTGATGGTAGTTGATGGTGTTGCATTCTAACGACATGGCCAAACCACTTGATCTTCTGTCTTTCAATAAATGTGGCACAAGGTGTTGATCCCACAGTCTGCCTGATAATAGCATTTCTTACTCGGTCTCGGATTGTTAAGTTGGAAGCTCTCCTCGGGCATCTAATTTCACAGGTGTTGATTTTGCGAAGGTGTAATTTGAATAAAGTCCAGGTTTGAGATTGGTAGCATAGGGTTGGTGTGAATATGCTGTTTATTATCTGTCGTTTTGCGAACATGGGTATATTTGGATGTTTCTGTAAGGGTGATAGTTGATATGTAAGTGCACTAGCTTATTGACATCTGATTTCGACTTCTCTGTACAATCTGTCATCTTCTGTGATCATACTTCCAAGATATTTGAATTCTTTAACTTGTTTCAGAGTTGTGCTATTTATCTGTATACTTAGTGGGCCCGGCGATCTGCTAACTCGTATTATCTCGGTTTTGGCTGTACTTATACTCATATTGTATCTCCTGCATGTTGAACTCAGATTATTAATATGATTTTGCAGTCTGCTTTCGTCGCTATACAACAGGCACTGATAGTCTGCAAATAGAAGTTCATTTACTTCCTGTGGATCAGTTGTTTCATTTGGAGTAAAGAGTTCTAAATTTTTTGGAATCTGTTCTGTCGAGATGTGTCTCATTATGTTATGATTTATTTACTGTCCGGTATCAATTGCTCTAAACATAAGCAGACAAGCTGAAAAACATCAGATGGGTCTGGAAATGTGGTTCCTTAGGAAAATGCAAAGAATAACATCGATAGACAGAAAAACCAATGACCAAATCCTACAAGAAACAAAATTAAAATCGTAAACTGATTAGACAAATTAGACGTATACAGTCAACATTATTTGGTCGCGTTATGAGAAGAAATAAATTAAAGAATTTGGTGACAACAGGCAAGATACAGGGGAAGAGAACGAGGGAAGGCATAGGAAGTAAATACACGGATGGCTTGACAACGTGGTATGGTCGAGACAAGAACAGTGAGCTGATCCACGACTCTGGTGATCGAGTGAGATGGCGAAACATGACCGCCCACGCTTATCGGCATGGCACATGATGAATGAGAACCATGTAGTAAATGTGTCTCATTGTCTGGACTTAGGGCTCTGTCTTTAGTTATAAGAGTACTTCCAAAACTCTACAGAACAGCAAGGATTTATAATTGTACTTCGTCGTACGAACTATTTTCAAACACAACACTTGGTACAGCGAACAACACCTCGAGGGACACGCATCTGGGCAAAAACCTAGGAAGCCACTTCACACGGCTTCTTACAGGAAATGTTTAGTTTGGAGACGAAGCGAAAAATTTTGTCAGTTTCTGGAAGTATTTCCAAATTTCAATAATGAAGACACAGACAATTGCTTGCACAATGTAATGCCTGGCATATTTCGTTGCATCTAGTCGGGTGCATATCGCAGAAATAGCTCATAATAAAACAAGCCAACCGTGAAAGCTTACAATTGAAGTACACAACAGAAGCATTTCCATAGAAATTTAAACTGGCTGCGGTAGCGTAGTGGCTAGACGCTCGACTGCCTGCACAGTAGTCAGGTGTTCGATCCTAATCGGGGTGGATTTCATTTTTTTGTTTGTTTGTTTAAATCACCTGGGTTCTCAGATCGACCCAGCCTAAAATGGGTGCCAGGAAATGCCTTGGAATGTCAAGGCTGCCGGCGTGATCATAACCGCGTCATCCACTGATTGCTCTATACAAATATGGGTCTAGCACCATTTGTCTAGATCGCATGAAGGAGTGTAACAGTGTCATTTACCTACTTACCATTGGAAACTGATCATTCTACAGGACTATCACTGTCCCATATGCAGCAAAATATCTGGCAAATTATCCAATCTATTGATGTATCCTCATGGTCTAAATTCACTACGGGAAAACGTTGTAGCGAACTCCAGAAATGAGGCGCTGTTTGCGACTGCATTATATCTGTCTTCTGCCACAGAATGTATGCTTAGTTGTTGATTTTACATTAAACGTCTGCAGCAAACTGATTGCCTCCGTGCCCGTAAAAGTTCTCGCGAGATTAAAGTGGGGAATGAAATGGTTTTCTAACGCATTCGCAATGAGTTAACGGCCTCAGTGTTTCCTTGGGCAAACCTCCCAGTACAGTGCAAACTAAATTGTCCCTTTAATTATTGTTCAGTGGAAGATGTAGTTCCCCGGAAACTTGTCAATATTTGAACTTCGCCCTAGCGAATACGATTACTGCTAGTGGACAGGACTGGACTGCCCATTTCAAGCTCTGCAGATCAGAAACTGGCCACGCGGGACTGTGGATCAAGAACAGGAAGCTGTTAATGAAAAAGCCCTGTCCACGGCTGGAGTCAGCAATTCTGACTAGTTGACGTGGCCAGGGAGTCCCAGAAGATGTCCATCTCCATACGTAATGCGTGAATGCAGCCCCGGAGAACCAGCTTGCCTCAAGCGTGTGCTCTGGAAGTTTTCCAGAGGAGGTAGAGAATGGACAGCTGATGTACAGAGGATGAGAGCATGTCTCCAGAAACGATTCCGACAGGAAGGATGGGGTAAGAGCCCTTCTATAAATGAAATCGACATTCGTTTCAGAATCAAGTCAATAATTAACCCAGGAAAAATACAATATTATAGGCTTCAGTTAAAAATAAATTAGACACCGACAATAACAAAATGATCTTGTTTTCATGTCTAATTAATAATGATTCTATTTCTTCCTAAATATTGACTCTTTGTGTTAATATTTATTCTTTCGGCAGTCTGTTCAGTAAAAATTCGCTGGGCCGAGGCAATTCCCCATACTTATTGGCAAACATGACTGTAGGTCATTCAGCTATAAGGGGCGTTCATTTGAAATCCGTTCGTGCCTCACCGCGCGTAACTGCGTACGTTGAACATGATCATGTCATAGTCATGTGATAAGTGCTGACCAATGAATAAAAGAGCACGTGCTTATCGTCCCATGATGACTGTTGAGAAAATGGCCGGGTTGATCCTAAATCCGTCCAAAAAGCTCAAAGAGCGGTGATTCAGTTTCTTTCATTTAAAGAATGTCGACCAGTAGACATTCATCGAAGAATGCAGGCAGCGTACGGTAACAAATGTGTGTCGAAGACAACAGTGACAGATTGGGCACGAATGTTTCGGAAAGGACATCAGTTCACGACAGATCTTCAACGGCCGGGTCAAGCGCATATTGTTACAACAGAAAAAACCATTGCCAAAATTGATGCAGCAGTACAGATGAACCGTTGCCGATGGATACGTTCGCTAGGGAAAGAATTTGATGTGTCAATTGGGACAATTCAAAATGTCGTTCGTAAGAAACTGCAATATCGGAAGGTGTTTTCACAGTGGGTACCACGGATGTCGACCGACCACCAAAAAGAGGAACGCATGGGATGGTGTTTGAACCACTTACTGCGTTACAGAATGAAGGGTGATGCATTTCTCTTCCGCTTAGTGGCAGGCGATGAATCGCGGTGTCACAACTTTCAGCCGAGCAGCAAATGAGAGTGCATGAAATGGAAGCATGCTGGATCACCAAAACGATTTCACACAGGTGCAGACATAATGAACGCGGTAAACACTTGGTTCAGTGAGCAACCACAATCCTTTTTTTTTGCGGACGGCATTAGCCGCCTACCTAAGCAACGGGATGCTTGCCTGAATGCCTACGGTGACTTCTTCTGACCAACCCATGGTGCGTAATTCGTTCAAAATGAATGCTTTGTTTATTTCTACCACACTCGTTAACGTTTCTTTCATGCTTCTGTAATAAAGCCATTGGAACGGGTTTCAAATAAACATCCCTAATAGTTACACACAGTTGAGACATGTTGCCCCAGGTGTAATCACTCAGCTAGTTACACACAGTTGAGACAAGTTGCCCCGACTGCTAGCTTGGCCTGCAGTCATGTCCCAGAAACAAATGCTCCACTCAGTAACTGAACACAATCAATCCTTCAAAACAACTATATTGGTACAATTTGTCGTCATACAACAATTGTCTGGTTTGACAATGTTGACATACAACAATTGTATGGTCAAGGCAGATGTCGTTACAATATGTTGACATACAACAATTGCTTCTTGGGGGCATACTTAGTTACAATATGTTGACATACAGAAAGTGTCACGTCGAAGCAGACATCGTTACAATATATTAACATATAACAATTGTCTGGTCCGAGTAGAAGTCTTTACAACATGTTGACATACAAAAATTGTATGGTCAATGCAGATGTCGTTACAATATGTTGACATACAACAATTGTATGGTCAAGGCAGATGTCGTTACAATATGTTGACATACAACAATTGCTTCTTGGGGGGAATACTTAGTTACAATATGTTGACATACAGAAAGTGTCACGTCGAAGCAGACATCGATACAATATATTGACATACAACAATTGTCAGGTCGGGGCAGACATCGTTACAGTATGTTCACAAAAACAAGTGTCAGGTCGGGCTAGACATCGTTACAATATGTTGATATACAACAATTGTCAGGTCGGAGCATACGTCGTTACAGTATGTTGACATACAGCAATTGCTGATCCGGATAGAAGTCTTTACAATATGTTGACATTCAACAATTGTCAGGTCGTGGCAGACATCGTTACAATATGTTGACATACAGAAAGTGTCATGTCGAAGCAGACATCGTTACAAAATATTGACATACAACAATTGTCAGGTCGGGGCAGACATCGTTACAATAGGAATGGCATGGAATGACACACAACAATTGTCAGGTCTGGGCAGAAATCGTTACAATATTTTGACATACAACAATCGTCAGGTCGCGGCAGACATTGTCACAATATGTTGACACGCAACAATTGTTAGGTCGCGGCAGACATCGTTACAATATGTTGACATACAACAATTGTTAGGTCGTGGCAGACATTATAATATGTTGAGACATATAATAATTATCAGGTTGCTGCAGACATCATTACAATATGTTGACATACAACTATTGTCAGTTCGAGGACAGACGTCGTTACAGTACTTTGACATACAACAATTGCCAGGTCGGGGCAGACGTCGTTTCGGTATGTTGACATACAGCATTTGTCAGGTCGGGGTAGACGTCGTTATAGTATGGTTGACATACAACAATTGTCAGATCGGGGCAGACGTCGTTACAGTATGTTGTTGACATACAACAATTGTCAAGTCGGGGTAGACGTCGTTATAGTATGGTTGACATACAACAATTGTCAGGTCGGGGTAGACGTCGTTATAGTATGTTGACATACACCAATGGTCAGGTCGGGAGAATGAGTGTTTAGCCTGTAAATTCTACTAAATGAATAAATGAGCTAGAGGAGTGGGGGTGGAGAAAGAGAGGGGGAGGGTGGGGGGGGGGGGGGGGGGGGGTGGGGTCTGGGGGCGAAGTCTAGATAGTGGCGGAAACGGTTTAGTGGGTTCAGACAGAATGCTGGGTTGAGCTGATTTAGTGTGAAAGAATGGGGCACGCCTTGGGGGCTTTAATCGGAACTGTCCGAGACGTTTTCTATTATTCTTGTAATGATTGGCACTGACATAAATGTTGTTTGATTTTTTTTTACATTTGAAACTACATTTGGTTGATGCTGGAATTACTGCAATTGCCATAAATAATAAATAATAAATAATAATTGCTCTCAAACTTCCGGTGCTGGGGGGGGGGGGGGGGGGTCAAAGCCAACAGCGGTCAGTTAGACTTCAAAGTTGACGTCTCGTTCAGAAAACAAAAGGCAAACAACTGAAAGCAGGGTTGTCTAGAAAATCTACCTGGGGCTGGTAGCAACGTTCTGCAAAGGACATGGGCCCTTATATCTGGGCAACATGGACCATTATATCTAGTCAACATGGAACATTATATCTAGGAAACATGGGCCATTATATCTAGGCAACAAAGAACATTATATCTAGGCAACATGAAACATTATATATAGGAAACATGGAACATTATATCTAGACAGCAAGGAGCATTATATCTAGGTAACATGGAACATTATATCTAGGCAACATGGAACATTATATCTAGGCAACATGGAACATTATATCTAGGAAACATGGGCCATTATATCTAGGCAATTTGGACTATTATATATAGGCAACATGGAACATTATATCTAGGAAACATGGGCCATTATATCTAGGCAACTTGGACTATTATATCTAGGCAACATGGAACATTATATCTAGGAAACATGGGCCATTATATCTAGGCAACAAGGAAAATTATATCTAGGCAACATGAAACATTATATCTAGGAAACGTGCGCCATTATATATAGGGAATATGGAACATTATATCTAGTCAACATGGAAATTTATATCTAGACGTTAAGGAACATTATATCTAGGCATCATGGAACATTATATCTAGGCAACATCGAACATTATATCCAGGTAACATGGACTATTATATCTCGGCAACATGGAACATTATATCTAGGCAACAAGGAACACTATATCTAGGCAGCATGGAACATTATATCTAGGCAACTGGACCATTATATCTAGGCAACATTGGACATTATATCTAGTCAACATGGACCATTATAACTAGGCAACATGGACCATTATAACTAGGCAACATGGAACATTATATCTCGGCAACATGGAACAGAGGTAAAAAGACCACCATGTGAATGTGGAAGGCAAGGGGAAACCACCACATTATCTTCCCAAGACTTCATGGCAAAACATAAATCAAAGTTAGTGAAGGACGTTAATGGCTGCTCTTAGGCATCCTCGTCCGGTAGGGACAGTCATGAGCCACAGGTGACACCAGACCGTCATCCAGCTACTGATGGCAAAATCTTAACTAAAATAAATAAATTTAGAGTAGGAACATGGAATGTTAGGACATTAAATGAGCTAGGAAAGTTGACCAATGTTCTAAGAGAGATGGATAGCATGAAAATGAATATACTAGGCGTTAGTGAGATGAGATGGAAGGGATCGGGCCAAAATTATAGCTGACAATCACACAATAATTTATTCTGGAGGGGAGACACATGAGAAAGGGGTAGGAATAATATTAGATGGAAAAACAGCCAAGTCAATTAATGGATACTGGTGTATTTCAGATAGAGTTATTATGGTAAAAATCAAAGGCAAACCAATAGACATAAATATTATACAAGTATATGCACCAACAGCAAGCAGTAGTGATGAAGAAATACAACACTTTTACGACGAAATAGAAATGGCGATGGCTCAAATTGGATCACAAGAAATAAAGATAATACTTGGTGATTTTAATGCAAAAGTAGGAAAGGGAAAAAATGGAGGATGTAGTGGGGAATTATGGTTTAGGTACAAGAAATGAAAGAGAGGAAAAGCTAATAGAATGGGCAAATATCAATGATATGATAATTGGAAACACATGGTTTAAACACCATAAAAGACGACTGTACACATGGATAAGCCCTGATAAGAAAATACGCAACCAAATTGACTACATACTAATTAATAAAAGATTTAGAAATGCTTTAATTAATGTAAAGAAAATGCTGGTGCTGACTGTAATAGTGATCATGTACCACTATGTGGACAAATAAAAGTAAGATTAAAAGAGGGAAAAAATGGTTAAGAACATGAGACTTAATAAAGAGGTTCTAAAAATAGATAAAGAAATGCAAGAACAATTCAGAGTGACTGTGAAAAATAGGTACAATGCAATAACTAAAATACAGAGTATAGATGAACAATGGGAAATGTTAAGGGACCTCCATTCATCAAACTAGCAAAGAAGTATTACCAGAGAGAGGCAAAATAGCTAAGAAAAAATGGATGAATGAAGATATCTTAAACCTGATGGACAAAAGAAAACAGTATAAAAATGACAAACAAGAATACGCTAAGATAAATAAAGAAATAAAAGATAAATGTGGGAAGGCTAAAGAAAGTTGGTTAAACGAGCAATGCAAAAAAATTGAATTAAATTCCATTAAAGATACACAACATATGCACAGACAAATCAGTGAGCTTACAGGGAAAAAAATAAGAATAAATACAGGGTGTTTGAAATCAAAAACAGGAAAGATAATATTAGAGGAAGATGCTATAATGAAGAGGTGGAATGAGTATATAAGAGAATTATATGAAGGAGAAAGGGCAGAATTAACAGAAGATAGTAACTTAGAAGGTCCACCTATTCTGAAAGAAGAAGTCGCTGACGCTATGAAACGTATGAAGAAAGGAAAAACAGCTGGGCCAGATGAAATCACAATAGAAGAATTAGAAGTATTGGGAGAATTTGGAGTAGATATATTAACCAAAATGTTGAATGATATTTACAGCAGTGGATATTTACCCAGTGATATGCTGAAATCTGTATTTATAGCTATACCAAAAAGACCAGGAGCAATTGATTGTGAAGATTTTCGTACAATTAACCTTATAAACCATATCACTAAGCTTCTACTCAGAATCATAATGAGAAGAAACAAAAAGAAAATAAAAATGGAAATTAGTGAAGAACAGTATGGATTTGTGGAAGGAAAGGGCACAAACAATGCAATTTATACATTACGGACACTAATAGAAAGGTCAATAGAGAAACAGAGAGACATATATTTGTGCTTCATAGATTATACTAAGGCATTTGATAAAGTAAAACATGATGAACTGATTAAAATGTTGGAAGATATCAACACTGATGGAAAAGATTTAAGAATAATAAAGAATATTTACTGGAACCAAGTAGCAGCAATTAAAATGGGAAATAAAGAGGGTAGTTACGAACAGATAAAGCTAGGAGTACGACAAGGGTGTGTCTTGTCACCAGATCTTTTCTCCCTGTATAGCGAAGTAATAATGAGAGAGATCAAAGAGATGCCAGGAATACTAGTTGGAGGTTATAATATAAATAATATACGCTATGCAGATGACACAGTATTGGTGGCGGATAATTCAACAGACCTACAACAATTATTAGACGTTGTAGTAACAGAGAGTGCAAGGAAAGGACTCTCCTTGAATATCAAGAAAACAGTAACAATGGTAATATCAAAGAAAATGGTGACACCAAAATGTGACATAGAAATAGAAGGGAAAATCCTTAACCAAGTTGATAATTTTAGATACCTAGGGGCATTTATAACATCAGATGGAAGATGTACAACAGAGATTAGGAGCAGAATAGGGCAGGCAAAAGCCGCATTTCAGAAAATGAAGAGTATCTTATGCAATAAGTCACTATCACTGAATGTAAGAAAGAGAGTGCTGAAATGCTATGTAGAACCAGTTTTGCTGTATGGCAGTGAATCTTGGAATGTAAATGAACAAATTAAGAAGAAATTAGAAGCAACAGAGATGTGGTTCCTGAGACGAATGTTGCGAATTTCTTGGACTGCCAGAGTAACTAACGACGACTGCCTGAAACAGGCTAATGAAACTAGAACATTATATACAACAATAAGACAGAGACAAACAGCTTTCCTCGGTCATGTGATGAGAAGAGAGGCATTGGAGAACATCGTAACAACTGGAAAGATCGAGGGGAAGAGAGGCAGAGGTAGACCAAGAGAAGTGATGCTGGATGGATTGAGACGGTGGCATGGAGGAATATCAGCAGCAGAGTTGATCCAGAAAACCAAAGACCGAGATCTAAGGAGAGCCATGAACGCCTACGCTAGCCGGCACGGCACTTGATGATGATGAACATGGAACATTATATCTATGCAACAAGGAACATTATATCTAGGCAGCATGGAACATTATATCTAGGCAACATATTATATTTTAGATCGTGTCTGTTTACATCAACACACGATATGTAGTGGTCAGTTTTGTTACTGACTACCCATGCTCCTCATCATTCTTGCACCCGGCCATCTGGGCATAGGATAATTTGTTTCATTGTTCTTCAAAAAAGCATATTAATTATACCCCATCGCGGTAACGAATGTGACTGATCAGACCAATTAGCGAGGTGAATGATCATCCACAATGGATGCATGTGAACACATAGTCATTTCCACCACCACGAGCCATCTGTAGTCTTACATGCTCAGTGTGTGACCTATCTGCAATAATTTTCTCCTTTATCTTTGTTCCGTTTCTTATCTTTGCCTTACATGCAACACGATCAGCGGCGACATGTTCTGAATGCCTGTATCAATCATGTCCCACTTACACACATCTTTGTACCGTAGCAGAGGCCTACCCCGAGATCCTTTTTTTACCCATCTGTAATTCTCCAGAAATGATATCCTTTGCTATTCTACCAGCATCCAAGCTCCTAATGTGTCCTATACATTTCAGTCTACGAAGTCTGAGCACGGAACAAACAGTCACACAACTCAATCTTTCTAACACTTCCGTATTTGTGATTTTGTCTTGCCACTTAATATTCTTCGCAGACACCGCATGTGAAAGCTGTTTAAACGTTTGTCTTGGTGAGAGTAAGTTAGCCAGAATTCACTGCGATAGACAAGCGTCCTAAAGACAGGCTTGAAAGACCAGGACATTTGTTTTGGCAGTAAGTTTCCTGTTCTCCCAGACTCTTTTTGTAAACCTGTTCATTTTTATTTCTACCTTACCCATCCTGATGTTGATTTCCTGATCTAGGGATAATGTATTGTTTCCTCTGATCCTAGATATGTAAAGTGGTCTATCTCCAGCGTTTCGCCGTCAATAAAGATTGATGTTACTCCATTTGCACATTGTGTCATAATCTGTATCTTCTTTTTGCTAATTGTTAAATCCATAATAAGCATTGGAGAATGCAGATAGTTGACGTTGTAATGCTTCCGTAGAGTGGGTCGTAATTGTAGCATCATCTGCAAAAAGCAACTCTCTGATCAGTACCCTCCTAATTTTGGTCTTGGCCTTTAATCACTGAGCATTGTAGATGCCGCCACCTGAGCGTGAGTGAATGCATGCACCACCATCCTGATCAGGAAAGGTGTATTTCAATATAAAAATTCCGAGACCATTTAGGACCAGGGATGGAGTTATACCTCTCGCTATCACACAATCTGGGCTTAATTGTAGAGACCGTGTGTTGCCCACGCAGCATGATCCCTATTTCGGCCTGCCTAGTTTACTCCTTAGGAAAAATAGCAACAATAAATCTGGAACAAGACAAGTTGCAGAAGCTGTCGGATCAGCAAACCATTACTCTAACTGTCCTCCTGTCGGAGCTTCAATACTAGACTAGTTGCCAACATAGGCTTAGTGCCTGGTCTGCTCTGCTATGACATTGAGTCTTTAGGTTGTATTTTTTCGCACCAGGATGCACCCTCCCAATTGCGCTCCATTGACACAATGTCGGATGTTGGGTTTGATTAGCGCGGCTCAACATTGGGCCCTAACAGAAAGTAGGTATTACAGTCTACTGTCATCCGGTAACTCAGTTATACCTGACTAAGGCCTGAATAACACCCCATGCCATTCCTATATAATATCAAGATCAGTGATTTGATTGTATAACTAGGTGCGTCGGATCGCCTGTGCGACAAGCTATGGAACGGTCATCACAGGCACAATAATATAAAGGAAATATAAGTATATTGGAGATTCCAAGTCGTGTACACAAATCACCAGTATAAAAGAAAGCATCCCTATACAGAAACGAAATGCATGTACGGATACACGGACATAGCTCACAGAACCAGGATACAACTTTAAATATACGTTACTACAAGAGAGCACAGGATCACGGGTAATGTAGACACAGCTGCCTGAAGTCGTAAAGGAAGCTAGAGGTATACTGGAGATTCCAAGTCGTGTACACAAATCGCCCCTGAGAGAAAACATTGCTATACAAAGACGAAATGCATGTACGGATACACGAGCATTAGCTCACAAGACCAGGATACAACTTTATATATATATCAGTACAAGAGAACACGGGATCATGGGTAATGTAGACACAGCTGCCTGAAGTCGCTGAATGGGGCCACTGTCTGGCTGGGATAAGAAATATACTGTGACCACTTCTGGAAAAGATGTCATCCCTGGCCAGGTGTTCATACACGACAAGAGGGCAGAAGTAGATATCACTTAACCTAGTTGCATGAAACTAGTCGAATGATCGGGCCAACTTTACCTGTGATGCCTGCTCAAGACATACCCACTAACTGTCATCGACACTTGACATGAAATACAAGTGTGAGACACTGGCGTGTTGCAGGACTGGCTATAATGCGTTCACAAATGTTTGCCCCCGTATATAAATCCATAACTCAGTAACCAACTGAGAGGAACTGATGAGATTTAGCATATAAACTTATCACAATGTACACCCAACAATCCAAAAGAAAAAAAAATGCTCTGGATATTATACAGCAGATCTCACTAGTTATGCGGTATATAATTTATGGGTCAGGGATGAAGTGCATATTATGAAATGTATTACATCTTCACCCGGAAAGTGTTCAATCATGAATATTTTCCATGGTGCACAGGAATTTCCTTACGAGAAGCACGTCACATGTGGAAGGAAGTGTTCATAAATGACGTCAATAATTATTGCAAAACAAGTTTGTTAGCGTGAATTCAATACAAAATAGTCGCTTAAAAGTCGACAGGGTTGACTTCATTGCACGAAGTTTATCCCATATAGCTTGGTCTCTTTCCTTAGAGCGGAAAGCGTCGCACAAAGCACGGACTCCGTAGCTCTAGCGACGACCCACAGGAGTCTCAGAAAAAATATCACTCGTGAACCGATGGAAGTGGCCCGGAATCGAACCCACAGCCTTCGGAGCCCGAGTCAAACGGCTTGACCACTTCGCCACAGAAAATCCCAATTCAATACATTTTCGCCAACAAATCAAAGAAATTTCACAATGTCTATGATTTCAGTTGCCCTTGGACCTATCAAAGACACATTCCTTGCGTGGGAATAAATAGAAGATGGCAGGAAACAATTAATTACCATGGAACATATACTTTTCAAATACATTGAACGTGACTGAAGGAACACATTTGTGAACACAAATATAGCATCGACACTGACTGCATGCATGTGCGGATGCACGTGAAGCGGGGAATCTCAGACTAACTCACTTGCACAAACACGAGACATCAATCCGTCTTCTGACGAGCCCTTGACGTATAGTAGAGAGGATCAAGACGATCAACTCAGAATGCATGAGGAGACTATCCGTGTATTCGACATGTTTGTCATGCGTATCTTTTAAAGATAATGGTCAAACCCGCAATGTTAGCGGCACTAGGTGAGTTATGTGGTCAAAATCACGGCTGCCACCTGACTTCACACGCGATTTCTTGGTATTCATGTTTGGATGGGTTAATCATTAAATTGTGCAATTTTTAACCTCCCAGACGTGGATCAAATACATGACCACTAGGTCGGCATGCAAGCGTCTAGCTACTTCGCTACCGCGATTCCATTGTTAGCTTGTCCCAAAGATTAATCCATAATTTCTGCAGCTCTGGCGGCCGGTCAACAGTCGTATGATAATGGCCTCATTTGACTGACCATGCAACATTTGTGGAGCTTAGGGCCAGTGACTGGTGTACCCGTAAGTTCCCTGTGTTATATCTATTAACACACACAAAACAGATAATTGATGGAGTGGACTTATTAAAAAGCGTTACTAATGCCGGTCTCCAGGCCTCTCTAAGCGGATTACCATCGTGGCGCCCGCAAGGATACAATCTGCTCAAATCCAGCTCCCTGGCGCCCATGTCAACTGCCGTGTCAATATTATTTCTTTACCATGTCAACCTACTGCAATACACTTTGAGTTAATGCTTCCGTAACCAAAAGCCCCTTACATGGGAAAAACGAGGTAAGTAGGGCAGAGTAAAACAGAGGCAAGATGTATGTGGGAAGTTACAACAGCTGGGCAACAAAACATAATATACGCCAGGGGCTGAGTGGTCGCGAGGTATGGTATCCGCCTCGAGTACTGGAGGTCCCGGGTTCAATCCCGGTGAGGGCCGGGATTTTTTCACGTGGAATTCTATTAACAAAATTTCCCCAGGTCTCTGGGTAGTGAGATCGGACGCCCGTGTGTATTGTTGCGCACGTAAAACATCCCTTGGCAGTTGGAAATCGAAAAAGAGTAGCCTAACAGCGCTGCCCGGGCAAAATTTTGAGTTAAAAATCTACCTAAAGTATTTTAGGATCCTCGCCGGTGCTACGGAGTTCGTACACAGAGCTGAGACTCTCCTGACTCAGGCTTGAGTTAGGAGTAGAACGAAGCACTTATGGGTTACACCCGTGTGCCGTTATGTTGATCCGTCGACTAAACGAAACTAACACTAACTAAACATAATGTACGCATCAACAAATTAATCAAAGTATCAAATGACAGAGACAGTTTAAGAGTTATAACTGCCGTTCTCTGCAATGGACGTGAAGAAGAAGAAGAAGAAGAAGAAACAATCTGGATTTATAGCTGTGATCTGTCGGCTTGTGAGATGCCTGTTGCTGTTATGCACCGCCGCAGTGCTTCCTTGTATGGTGTCTTTGTAGTTATGGCGGTCTGTAAGAGATTGGAGGTACGGACAGCCCAGGTATCTTGCTCAATGCTTGCCAAGGCAGTTAGCACACTTTCGTTGTCGTTGGGTGTTTGGTAAGTGGTCATTACTTGAAGGCGTGGTATTCGGCTCAGTATCAACAGATCTCTGCCTTGCTGCGGCATGTTGTTCTGCTGTGCGGCCATCTGGCATCTTGAACATTGAGTGATTCTCGGAATGAATCTTTCAGGCTGCTGTTCTTTCTTGTTTATCGATACCTGTCGTGGTATCTCGCTGCCCTCAGTTGTTACCACCGCTAGAGTAGTATGTATCTTGGAGTACGTCAGAATCTGCCCCACCTTCAAGATTCGGATACGGATATTCTCCCTTTGTAACTGCTTCAGGATTTGTTCATCTGTCAGCTCCACTTGGATACGTTTGACAACCCATCTGCTCGTCTGTGAGTCGGTGTTTCTGGCTCTGGTGTCTTTCTCCTCACTCTTCTTCTCAGCTATCTTGGCTTTTGTCAGTGGTTGGTTGTCGTCGGTCTTACTCGTGGTAACTTCAGTAGTATCTGTAGGTTCAGGTTCTCTGCTGCAGCTCACATGCAGGTTATCTCTTGTCGTCTTCTTCAAGATCTTGGCAGATTCCACGTTGCTCATCTGGTAAGTCGGGTGTCTACTGGTATTTTTCTTGCAACGTGTCATTTTCTCCCCTGTATCAGGTTTCTTGAACAGCTTGGGTGACTTGTTCTCGATAGCGCTCCGCAAGTGCGAATGGCGATGAGGAGAAGTAACTAGAAAGCCAGCAGCTTAAGACAAACCAGCTAGTTCAGCAATTTTTCTGAACATGCCGTTCACAACACAAAGCACCACGGATAGAATGAAAATCAATCCACCAGAAATTCACAGCTCGCGGAGTCGCACCAAGCACTCAGCACATTCAAATTCAGACGTCACTATGAACAACACAAAGAAAGCAGCTGTTAACATGAGCTTGTTGATATCTCGATAGAGTTTGTCCATTTTCTGTGGACGTTTTTGCTGATCCGTCTATATATGCACGAGTTCATGTAGTTTATTGTTGTTTTTATTCGTTTGAAAAAATTCTAAGTGTCTTTTTTCTCTACACCAAGCATACTACAGGCAGCACAAGAAGCAGTACCAAGAAGAGCCCGTGAACAGTATAAACCCAACTTTTGCATAATGATGTGGAAGTGTGTAGAAGGCAAGCAGAAGCCAACCCCTGCCAAGAGCACCACAATAAATACCAGCACTCAAAAGCCAAATTTCAAAGGGCCCAGCTGCAGGCTAGACGGACAAGCTGGCTGAATAAAACAGTCACTGAACTTTGAAAGAGACACAAGGAAGTTGTGGAAGCTTAACGATGACGGTTCAGGGAGAAAATCAAAAACTGCACTACATAAAGACGGAATCATCTTAACAGGAAAGCAAGCAGCTGACCATTTTGCAGACTCATTCGCACAAGATAACAACATCTAAATTAGTCCAGAGAAACAATAAGAGATTCGAGAGAAATGGCAATATACAGGAGAGAAGGAAATAGTACATGAGGTTATGGAAGCACCTATCACAATCAGTGAACTGGAGCTAGCAATATCAAAACTGAAAATGAGAAAGTCACCAGAAGCTGATGGTATCTCCAATTAAATGATCAGAAACATAGGAACAGAGTCCAAAGCAAAGCTGTTACAGATCTTCAATAACACCTGGAACTTAGGCAGTGTTCCATAAGCCTGGAAAGAAGCAATCATGATACCCCTCCTAAAATCTGGGAAAGATAGTTACATTGCCTCCAGCTACAGACCAATTAGCCTCACCGGCTGTCTCTGCAAAACACTGGAGCGCATCATCAATCACAGACTACAGTGGTACATGGAAAGTGAAAACATCATTGTGCCACAACAGGCTGGCTTTAGGCAGTGCTACTCTACGGAAGATCAGACAACCTATCTCTCTCAAGAAGTTGAAGATGCATTCCAAGAGAAGAAGCTGGTACTTGTGGCATGGATAGATCTGAAGAAAGCCTTTGACAAAGTCTGGAAAGAAGGTCTGATGAAGAAACTGAGAAACTGTAAAGTCAATGGAAGAATGTACAAATGGGTGAAAGCATACTTGCACAACAGAAGAGCCCGAGTACAGAAAGACGGTCTCAAGAGCAAGAAAGTACTATTGCGTCACGGTGTTCCGCAGGGTGGAGTCTTGTCCGCCACATTTTCTAATCTTCATCAATGATCTTATTGCTAATCTACCCGATGGAATTAAAGCGGCAATGTACGCTGATGATCTGGTTTTATGGAGCATAAATGAACATGCATCAGTGGCCATCATATTGCTACAGAGAGCTACAGATACATTTGTTGCATGGGCGGATAGATGGTGTGTCAGCATAAACACTGACAAGTGCAGCACCACTCTATTTACTCTCTCTCCGAAACAAACGGCAGAGATCATCCAGATAAATGGAACGCCCCTAAGAGAAGATAAAGAACCAACATACCTTGGTGTAACATTTGATGACAGACTGACATGGAGAAAACACATAAGAAAAGCTGTAACAAAAGCCAGAAAGAAAATAGCCATCCTGAGAAAGCTAAGTGGAACCACTTGGGGAGCCAGTGTGAAAATACTTATCAAAGTGTATCAACAGAGCATTCGACCACACCTGGAATACGGGTCAACTGAGTGGTGTTTAGCATCAAAAACCACACTACAAGAGCTGGACAAGGTGCAAAATCAAGCTCTAAGAGTCATCACAGGAGGGATGAGATCAACCCCTATAGTAGCAATGGAGAAAATGGGGAGGACACAAGCATTGAGAGAACGCAGAGATACAAAACACTAATTAAAGCAGACAAGTTCCTCAGCTTTGCAGGCCACCCTATGAAGAACCGATTTGAACACTTAGCTATGAGGCGGTTGAAAATAAGTAGTTTTATCCACCAGGCCAAATGACTCTGCCGATCTTCCCACGGTTGGTATCCCACTGACAACTATTCCAGAGCGAACTCCATTCAAAGATGAACATAGACTATGGCTACAAATCCAGACAAAAGTGAAAGGAATATTTGACAAGGAAGAACAGAACAGTGTACTGCTCAGAACAGCCACTCTCAGCTTCCTTGATGACGAATACCCACAGGACATCTGGTTCCGAGTCTACACAGTTGGGTCAGAACAAAATGCTGTTCGAAATGGAGGAGCGGGGGTGTACATAAAATACCCAAATAATACTAGGGACACGGCCAGAGTTCTAACAGGAAAGTACTGCCATAACTATGATGCTGAAATTGAGGCAATCACGATAGCAATAGAGAAATTACAAAATACCAGCCATAGTAGACAATCTGCGGTGATATTGACAGATGCAAAATCAGTAATAGAGACACTCCTGTCTGGGAAATTACCAGTTCTAAAGACACTACTTTCTGAACTTAGCAGTCAGCATAAGGTCACCATACAGTGATTATCATCCCACTGTGGTGTACCCGGAAACGACAGAGATGATCAATTGGCTAAGGAAGGAGCAAAAGCAGAACAGCCAGATGTGCCCATTACATTCCACCAAAATAAAAGAATGATCAAATCAGTCAGAAGACCACCAAACCCTACTCAAGACGACTACCACGTTATTGACAGTCCAGAACAGGTCATTATTCTGCGCCTCAGAACAGGACACAATAGATTACGCAACCACATGTATACAAAACACTCAACCATGTGCACATATGGTTTGGCGTCGCAGACATCAGAGCACATACTCCAGGACTGCCCAAACTACAACATATCCAGGCGAACCTTCTGGCCTAAAGAGACAACAGTGGAAGATAAACTCTATGGACCGCTGAGTGAACTAAAAAAGACTGTTAGATTCATAACAAAATTGCAGTTATAGACATATTTCAAGCGAACGAAAGAGGAAGAAGAAGAAGAAGTCTATAGTTTCATCAGGCGCTTTTGTCTCCAAGCTGGAAGCCTGTTTCCGTTGATAATGGGTTTAGCTGTTGATATACTGTTTAATGGATCTGTGCTGCTGTTTCATTTTGCAGATTCTACAAAACTGTTTCACTTGAGTTTTCATCCTGCAAGACAATTTACCATACAATTCTGATTGACATATTCACCCAGAGGCAAAGCCTTGACCCTGCCCTCGTTATGACAGTGGTTTGTCAGGAGGCAGACTGATGTCGCGGGGTTGTTCACGTGGGCTAGCTTGAGATTACTCAGCTCTCTGTGCATCCGCACAAGTATGCAGTCAGTGTCGATCCAGCCAGTTATCGGATACTTGTATTTTATGTCACGTGTCGACGACAGTTAGTGAGTATGTCTGAAGCAGACATCACAGGTGTAGTTGGCCCCATAATGCCACTTGCTTCATGCAACTGGGTTAAGTGATATCTACTTCTGCCCTCTTGTGGTGTTTGAACACCTGGCCAGGGATGACATCTTTTCCAGAAGTGGTCACAGTATATTTCTTATCCCAGCCAGACAGTGGCCCCATTCAGCGACCTCAGGCAGCTGTGTCTACATTACCCATGATCCTGTGTTCTCTTGTACTGATATATATTTAAAGTTGTATCCTGGTCTTGTGAGCTAATGCTCGTGTATCCGTACATGCATTTCGTCTTTGTGTAGCAATGTTTTCTCTCAGGGGCGATTTGTGTACACGACTTGGAATCTCCAGTATACCTTTAGCTTCCTTTACATTATTGTGCCTGTAATGTACGTTCCGTAGCTTGTTGCACAGAAGGTCAGACACACCTGATAGTGATATTATATAGGAGTAACATAGTTAATGAGCCACGAAAAGGGTCACTACACATCGTTTTAAGATGTAAAAAACCTCAGATCTAACAGAGAATAAGGTGGCTAGATATATTCTGGATAAGTATTCTGCTATGTCAATTTATGTGGTTTCACATACAAACATTTATGTCAGTGCCAGTCATTACAAGACTGACCGGAAACGTTTCGAACAGCTCCAGTCAGATCACTTAAGACGTGTCCCATTTCCTCACACTAAACCAGCTTACCCAGCCGCTCTCTCATCTGTCTTAACCTGCACAACCATTCCGGCCACTATCTTAACCCTTCCACATACGCATGTAGAATATCTCCCCCCCCCCACACATACACACGCACGCACATACACACACACACACACATACGCACATACACATCTAGCCAATGTAGTGTGTATGTTGGAGAACATACTGGCTAAACACTTATTCGCCCGACCAAACCATTGTTGTATAACGACATATTCTAACTACTTCTACCCCAACAAGTCTTTTGTTGTATGACATCATATTGTAACTACTTTACTCCGAATAGACAATTGTTGCATGACGAAATGTAACGAATTCTACTCCGAGGCATGAATAACCAGCGTGTCTTTAATTCTCGTAGCTAACGACGAGAGCTGGCATCGAACCCTGATCTTACCTAACTCATGTCAGCTGGCAAGCTACTTGTTTATCTTGATGGTGTAGATGATAGTGGTAATGATGATGATTGTAATGTAAATGATGACAATGATGATGATTGTGGTGTAAATGATGACGTAGACGATGGTAGTGGTGTAAATAGTGACGATAATTACAACAGTGGTTTTCAGACAATACAAGGGAGTATCTCAGATATATTAGACTTTGTTTTAAATGTTGAACTCCGCTGCCAAAAAAAAAAAAACCCACGCGTAAGGAAAACAACTGGTCGATGGCCCTGCCCAGGTGAGGCAAGTCGTAGCCGCCGTCTGTCACTACAAGAGTGGAGTCTGCAGGTGACACTATTTGACACACGCCTATCAAACGTGACTTCTGGGTCAGATAGGCCTGGAAGGTAACAGTGACACGCATCATCGTCCTGACAGCTGACAGATTGCAAGTTTGAATGGGCGTATGTTTATCCTTGTAGATGGAGCCTTCTATACGGTCGCCACAGACGTATGTGGTGTGGTGTTTACCTGGTGTTGGCACTCACTCTACTACTAGTGCCTGCATATTGACTGTCTGTTGATGTATATATGGTCATCGACTTAACGATCTTCGTATCGACATTACGAGTTTAAAGCACTTTCCGGTCTGCTCGTGGACAGACAGGCAGACAGAAGGCAGACACAGACAGACAGATAGACAACGGATGGACAGACGGACGGGCGGAGGAACAGACAGACAGACAGACAGATAGACAACGGATGGACAGACGGATGGGCGGAGGAACAGACAGACAGACAGACATCCACGACCTCAAGTGTTTCACGATGACATCTCTAGGAACTCAAGTGTTTCACGATGACATCTCTAGGAACTCAAGTGTTTCACGATGACATCTCTAGGAACTCAAGTGTTTCACGATGACATCTCTAGGAACTCAAGTGTTTCACGATGACATCTCCACGACCTCAAGTGTTTCACGATGACATCTCTAGGAACTCAAGTGTTTCACGATGACATCTCTAGGAACTCAAGTGTTTCACGATGACATCTCCAGGACCTCAAGTGTTTCACGATGACATCTCCAGGACCTCAAGTGTTTCACGATGACATCTCTATGAACTCAAGTGTTTCACGATGACATCTCTAGGAACTCAAGTGTTTCACGATGACATCTCTAGGAACTCAAGTGTTTCACGATGACATCTCCCTGACCTCTGATGTTCTACGACGACATCTCCAGGACATCAAGTGTTTCAGGATGACAACACATATTCATGCTGCTGGTGTTTGGATGATTCTACATGCGATCTCTAAGTTACTTTTTCCATCGGATGTTATCTGTTATTGTCGTTTATTCCAGATAACTGCAGTTATCTCTTTGTCTTCCCATGTAACCCAGCTGGTGCCATGGACACACTGGGCCACAGACAAATGTACACATAGTATAGATACAGCAGACATGAAAACGTCTCCACCAAATGACACAATGTGATCACTGTTAAGCTTGATTTGTTAACAGGAAGTTATCATGACACTTTGAAGCCACCCATTAGTGTCATGATCTCCTCCGTCAGATCGCATTAGGAAGAAACTGCTCATCATCTCAGGGTACGAACTGCGGAAAGGAAGACACGTATTCTAAGGTCAACCGACTAAACACCCTCCCAGGTATACGACTACCCCCAATTCTCTACCAGCGCCAATCAACATTTCCATATAATTAATGTATTACCTGTATGGTCTCATTGCGGCCCCCCTCCCCTGTTTTTTTTCCCTTGTAACCCTCCTTGTCTTTACCCCAGCGAGACCCCATTAGCTTATGTGGCACGCTTATGACAAGGAAAACCCGCCGTTGTAGCGACCTGACATCTTGACGTGCAGGGATGGCTGGCTCAGGTCTTCAATATCAAGACAGAAAATATTGCTTGTCTTTTGCAGGACGTTATCAACCCCAGGTTGATAACATCGTGGTAATACCAGGCTTCCATGAAACTGACGTGATCTTCAGGTATACAAACAAACCAAACTGTTTGTGGTTTATTCAAGTGGAGTCTCCCAGTGCTAATCGTATGAGATTGTGATTGGATCTGCATCTTTCTCTGGCGTCTGTACACACAGGTTTAGTCACAGGGACTTTCATGGACAGGGATATATAGACATAAACACCTACACATACCATTCACACAAATCCACACACTAACATCAATACACATTTTCAGGATATCTTTTCTCTGTGTGTGAATGTGTGTCACTGAAGTGAATGTGTATGTGTGGTGTGTGTTTGCATTGCGTGTGTGTGTGTGTGTTTGTGCGTGAGTGTGAGTGTTTACAGTGTGTGTGTGTGTGTGTGTGTGTGTGTGTGTGTGTGTGTGTGTATCCGTACATGAACTGAAGGATAACATACAAACCCCATTGAAAGCAAACACTGTCCAGCCGCACTCAGTCAGTACTCAACCGTTTAGAAGCACAAGGGACATAAATTACCGGTTTTATTTTTGTAGTTAACCAAGTGAACTGTTTTTCTCTCCCTTGATCCGCATGACCCAGACAGTTGTTTTGGTAACAGAAAAGGTCATTAAGGACATTTCCAGGGGCCAGCGAGGATGCCTGTTCACCGAGAACGTGCCGATGGTGCTGCCTCGGGAAGGAGGTATGCGGAACAGCTGGAGCGCAGTACAGGAATAAATGGGAGGCCTGAAATAGAACGACGTTTGAGCGAGCTAGCAGATTCCTTCATCTGGCTTAGGTGTCAAGTATATTAAGAGGGATTATAACGTGGGCAGCAATAAACAACAAATAAAGAGACAGAAGAGAATCGACATTGTGTGCGTGCGTGTATATATATACATAGATATGTAGGGTCCATTTTTAATGACTGTGGGTTTTTTGACAATATTGCCTTTCCAAAGTTTGGTATTTACATTTTATGTTGCACGAGTTCACACCCTACATATTGAAGCGGTACATCTATCTAGAAAGCCATAACGTCATATTGAAAATACCTAGTACAGATTAGAACAAGAATTGCCAAGGCAAATGTAGCTTTCGCAAGATGGAAAACATCATCACCCATCATCAAGTGCCGTGCCGGCTGGCGTAGGCGTTCATGGCTCTCCATAGATCTCGGTCTTTGGTTTTCTGGATCAACTCTGGTGCTGATATTCCTCCATGCCACCGTCTCAATCCATCCAGCATCACTTCTCTTGGTCTACCTCTGCCTCTCTTCCCCTCGATCTTTCCAGTTGTTACGATGTTCTCCAATGCCTCTCTTCTCATCACGTGACCGAAGAAAGATGTTTGTCTCTGTCTTATTGTTGTATATAATGTTCTAGTTTCATTAGCCTGTTTCAGGCAGTCGTCGTTAGTTACTCTGGCAGTCCAAGGAATTCGCAACATTCGTCTCAGGAACCACATCTCTGTTGCTTCTAATTTCTTCTTAATTTGTTCATTTACGTTCCAAGATTCACTGCCTATACAGCAAAACTGGTTCTACATAGCATTTCAGCACTCTCTTTCTTACATTCAGTGATAGTGACTTATTGCATAAGATACTCTTCATTTTCTGAAAAGCGGCTTTTGCCTGCCCTATTCTAGCTCCTAATCTCTGTTGTACAATCTTCCATCTGATGTTATAAATGCCCCTAGGTATCTAAAATTATCAACTTGGTTAAGGATTTTCCCTTCTATTTCTATGTCACATTTTGGTGTCACCATTTTCTTTGATATTACCATTGTTACTGTTTTCTTGATATTCAAGGAGAGTCCTTTCCTTGCACTCTCTGTTACTACAACGTCTAATAATTGTTGTAGGTCTGTTGAATTATCCGCCACCAATACTGTGTCATCTGCATAGCGTATATTATTTATATTATAACCTCCAACTAGTATTCCTGGCATCTCTTTGATCTCTCTCATTATTACTTCGCTATACAGGGAGAAAGGATCTGGTGACAAGACACACCCTTGTCGTACTCCTAGCTTTATCTGTTCGTAACTACCCTCTTTATTTCCCATTTTAATTGCTGCTACTTGGTTCCAGTAAACATTCTTTATTATTCTTAAATCTTTTCCTTCAATGTTGATGTCTTCCAACATTTTAATCAGTTCATCATGTTTTACTTTATCAAATGCCTTAGTATAATCTATGAAGCACAAATATATGTCTCTCTGTTTCTCTATTGACCTTTCTATTAGTGTCCGTAATGTATAAATTGCATTGTTTGTGCCCTTTCCTTCCACAAATCCATACTGTTCTTCACTAATTTCCATTTTTATTTTCTTTTTGATTCTTCTCATTATGATTCTGAGTAGAAGCTTAGTGATATGGTTTATAAGGTTAATTGTACGAAAATCTTCACAATCAATTGCTCCTGGTCTTTTTGGTATAGCTATAAATAAAGATTTCAGCATATCACTGGGTAAATATCCACTGCTGTAAATATCATTCAACATTTTGGTTAATATATCTACTCCAAATTCTCCCAATACTTCTAATTCTTCTATTGTGATTTCATCTGGCCCAGCTGTTTTTCCTTTCTTCATACGTTTCATAGCGTCAGCGACTTCTTCTTTCAGAATAGGTGGACCTTCTAAGTTACTATCTTCTGTTAATTCTCCCCTTTCTCCTTCATATAATTCTCTTATATACTCATTCCACCTCTTCATTATAGCATCTTCCTCTAATATTATCTTTCCTGTTTTTGATTTCAAACACCCTGTATTTATTCTTATTTTTCTTCCTGTAAGCTCACTGATTTGTCTGTGCATATTTTTTGTATCTTTAATGGAATTTAATTCAATTTTTTTTTGCATTGCTCGTTTAACCAACTTTCTTTAGCCTTCCCACATTTATCTTTTATTTCTTTATTTATCTTAGCGTATTCTTGTTTGTCATTTTTACTCTGTTTTCTTTTGTCCATCAGTTTTAAGATATCTTCATTCATCCATTTTTTCTTAGCTATTTTGCCTCTCTCCGGTAGTACTTCTTTGCTAGTTTGATGAATGGAGTCCCTTAACATTTCCCATTGTTCATCTATACTCTGTATTTTAGTTATTGCATTGTACCTATTTTTCACAGTCACTCTGTATTGTTCTTGCATTTCTTTATCTATTTTCAGAACCTCTTTATTAAGTCTCATGTTCTTAACCATTTTTTTCCCTCTCTTTAATCTTACTTTTATTTGTCCACATAGTGGTACATGATCACTATTACAGTCAGCACCGGGCATTGTCTTTACATTAATTAAAGCATTTCTAAATCTTTTATTAATTAGTATGTAGTCAATTTGGTTGCTTTACGGAAGAAGTTCACATACCGCGATCAAAACACCTGCTAGTCGATTTTTCATTGCGTTTAAAACAAATGAAAAATGTGTGAGTGCCGGTCGTTAAGAAAGCAATAGCAAACTGCTGAACGTAAACTTGCCAAGAAATCACGAACAGCCAAACAATGCTTTAAAGGATATGCAACTAACTTGTGCAATGAGAAAAGAGTATTGAAGTCATATGTAAAACCTATAATGTTATCTGCGTGTGAAACATAGCCATTAAGCAGAAAAGCTGAGACACATCTCATGGCAATGGAAATGCGGTTTATAAAGAAAATGCAACCAATGTAATTGTCAGATAGAAAAACCAATGAGCAAGTACTACATGAAACACATGAAAACTGTAATCTGATTCTATAACCTATTCGTAGATATTCACGTTTAAAAAAAAACCAAACTCGTTATGAGGACGACTTGATGCCCTCTCTCTCTCTCTCTCTCTCTCTCTCTCTCTCTCTCTCTCTCTCTCTCTCTCTCTCCTCTCTCTCTCTCTCTCTCTCTCTCTCTCTCTCTCTCTCACACACACACACACACACACACACACATACACTCGCGGATTCCAACAAGTATCATTGCAAATCAAAACTTACAAGGATGAAAACATATTTTCAAGTCAACTTTCGCAAACTATAGTGTTTGTCTAAGGTAAGACTTAAACATGGGAAAATCACACTCAGCAACTGCAATTATCACAGGTAGGATCATGGTATGCGATGTTCCCAAACAATAACATTATGTGTCTAAGAGAGGATCAAACTTTTAAGCGACTTTTTAAGAGGATCAAGCGTTGCTAAGGTCACCTTAGCAACCGTATGTGTCACCTGTTGGATCAGAGCATGTGAGGTGCCCATAACAATTGTATGTGTGGCAGGTAGGATCAAGTCATGCGAGCTACCCACAACCTTATGTGTCGCAGGTAGGATCAAGTCATGCGAGCTACCCACAACCTTATGTGTCGCAGGTAGGATCAAGTCATGCGAGCTACCCACAACCTTATGTGTCGCAGGTAGGATTAAGGCAGTCGACGTTCCACACAGCTAATGTGTGTGTCTAAGAAAGTAACATCACATGCGAGGTTTCAACTCAACACCCCTGCACACTGCATGTATATGTATGGCATTTATCCCATATGGCTCGGTCTTCCGCACAGCGGTCTACAAACTTCGTAGCACAGATCACGAACTCTGTGGTACCATCGACGATCTCCAGTAGTCACCGAGACAACTGGGCTCGGACGGAGACAGGACACGAATCACTACCTCACTCAGCGGCAGGCACTACCTCACTCTAGGCCACGTTGATCACGATGAAACAGAAACCAGAAGTAAGAATAGATCAATCGCTGGCAGCGATGGAAGATGCGAGGTCAGGGGTCCTGGGCTGTCGTCCACTCGGGCAAGGACAGACCGGCGATATAACAGAGAGCGTGAAGTGGCACCATCAGTGACGTCACCGTACATGGGCTGCCTGAAAGCAGTGCGACAGAGATCGTGGACAGAGATCGTGGACAGAGATCGATAGAGTCTCGATGTTGGGGACCTGCCCTGTACCGGCCAGGCGGCCAATCGATAGTATTGACGTCGGCTGAAACCTAACATTTATTTATCTTCCGTGGTTTTATACGCACATTCGCATTTTACACATATGTTCACATGTCACACAATTGTTCACATTTTACACAATTGTTCACATTTTACACATTCATTTACATTTTACACATATGTTCAATTTTACACATCTGTTTACATTTTACCCGTATGTTCACTTTTACACATATGTTCACATTTTACACATATGTTCATATATTACACATATGTTCGATTTTACACGTATGTTCACACATAACACATATGTTAACATTTTACATGTATGTTCACACTGTACATAAGATATCATAATTTACCCACACGTTCGCCGGTTCCATGGCGAAGCAGTTACGGACGAAGTTCGTTATCCCGCATACTCGAGTTCTGCGCTCGATTTGGCAACAGACTGCGGTGCGTTGGTTTTTTACGAAATGGTATGGGTGCCGGTCGTTCAGAAAGCAATGGCAAACTACTGAAAGTAAACTTGCCAAGAGATCACAACAGCAAAATATACTGGTGTTGACTGCAACGTCCTGTAAAGGATATGCAACTAACTAACTAACCCATACGTTCACATTTTACACGCATGGTCACATGGCGTCAACGATGACCTTCTAAGTCTCATATTCTCGTTTAGGTAGCACACATGCCCCACATTTCAAGTAACACATGCACGCCTTAAGTATACGACTACAAATCATAGTCAGTCATGCGCCATGCCGGCCGGTGAAGACGATCATGTTCCTCCGTCGACCAAGCTCTGACTAGAGAGTGTACTCAATGCCAGAAACAGATGGACAGAGTCCATGGAATGTTTACTTGTTTACTAGAACAACACCAGGCCCCACATGTGACACGTTTGGCTGTCTTCGTAACGTAACTACAAATAGGGCCCACACGTCATCGTTATTTGGAGACCGACAGGCGTTCAGATAGACAGACAGACAGACGAACAAACTGACGGTCAGACAGACAATGCAGACAGACAGATGAACAGACAGACAGACAGACAGACAGACAGACAGACAGACAGACAGACAGACAGACAGACAGACAGATATTAGATTGATAGAATCCATCCATCCATCATGTGTCATGCCGGTAAGCCTGGGCGATCATGATTCGCCATTTCACTTGATCACCAGAGTCGTGGATCAGCCCAGTGTTCTTACCTCGACCATGCCACGTGGTCAAGCCATCCAGGTATTTACTTCTCTGTCATCCCCTTGTTCTCTTCCACTCGATCTTGCCAGTTGTCACCAAGTTATCTAATTTATTTCCTCTCATAGATCAATGCTCAATTTCTCTAATCAGTTTACGATTTCCATTTGTTTCTTGTAGGACTTGGTCGTTGGTTTTTCTGTCTGTCCATGGTATTCTTTGCATTCTAATCAGAAACCACATTTCCACAGCCATCAGATGTCTTTAAGGTTGACTGCTCATTGTAAACGCTTCACATCCATACAAAAGTACAGGCTCTATGTAGCACCTCAATACTCTTTTTTCGTAGCAATTAAAATCTTTATATTGGTCAGTATGTTTTTTATTTTGCAAAAGGCTACCTTCGCCATGGCGATTCTTGTTCTAATCTCTTCAAGGAATCTCCCATCAGATGTTATGACTGTTCCGAGATAATTGTACCGATTCACTTGTTTAAGAATATTCCCATTTACTTGTATATTACATTGTAGTCTTTCGTTCTTCCTAGTGACGACCATAATATGTGTCTTCTTAAAATTTAATTCTAACCCTAACTGTGTGCAATAACCACAGATTGATTTTTTTTTTAATTTTTATTTTTTCGCATATCCTTTACAGGACATTGCTGTCAACACCAGCATTTTACCGCTGTCGTTGATTTCTTGGCAAGATTACGCTCAGTATTTTGCCATTGCTTTCTGAGCGGCCGGCTCACTTATCCCGTAAGTTACCAACGCGGCTGAGAACCGCTTCCAATTCTCGCGCGCTGCGTTACCCTACGTGGATAAACGGGATTACGGAGAAAGTCGTTTAACCCCTAGCCAGGGAGACCGGCCGCAGATTGATCATCATAGGCGTAGGCGTTCATGACTCTCCACAGATCTTTGGTTTTCTGGAACAGCTCTGCCGTTGACATTCCTCCATGCCACCGTCGCAATCCATCCGGCATCATTTCTCGTGGCCTGCCTCTGCCTCTCTTCCCCTCGATCTTTCCAGTTGTCACGATGTTCCCCAGCGCCTCTCTTCTCATCGCATGACCAAAAAAGCTGTTTGTCTCTTTCTTATTGATGTATATTATGTTCTAGTTTCATTAGCCTCTTTAAGGCATTCGTCGTTAGTTACATTGGCAGGCCGAAGGAATTCGCAACATTAGTCTAAGGAACCACATCTCTGTTGCGCCCAATCTCTTCCTAATTTGTTCATTTATATTCCAAGATTCACAGCTATACATAAAAACAGGTTCTATATAGCTCTTTAGCAGTCTCTTTCTTACATCCAATGATAGCGACTAATTGCATAAGATATTCTTAATTTTTTTTTTAAATGCAGCCTTGGTCTTGCCCTATTCTGCTCTTAATCTCTGTTGTGCATCTTCCATCTGATGTTATAAATGTCCCTAGATATTTAAAACTATCCACTTGGTGAAGAATGCTCCCTTCTATCTCTATTTCACATTTGGGTGTCACCTGTTTCTTTGATTGATAGAAAAGATAAATAAAACAGAGAATGGATATGTGTTTGATAAGATGGATGGATATGAGATTAATCGAACAAAACGGTTAGATCGCAGACAAGATGGCCAGATAACGGACAGATTGAATGAGCAGACGTCGCCCTGATGTGTATACATATGTTCACGGCCGGTGGGCCAATAACTGTGTACTCCTCTGTTGTGTTGTGTGTTCTTCTGTGTGCACCTAGATCCTTGTCTGTGATTCTGAGAGTAATGTACAAGCAGGAAGGGATATAACACATGTCAGAGTGTCTGCTGGCGCTCTCTGCCAGTTACATTATTTATGTAAACGTCACATGACCTATGATGTCACAATGGAAACCAGCCTCTCAATAGTCAAGTAGAGCTAACCTTTAAAGACGTTGCTTTCGCAGATATAGTCAGTCCTCCGAGCGATTTCATGCTCCAATACGACAACACTATCCACGAGATAAAAGACAACATTAAATGTCTGTCCAAACATATAGAGCTTGTCTTGCAGGAAGTACCACCAAACTGTTGTATTCAGGTACATAAGACGGTAAAGTAGCAAAACGTGTAGGAAACATCGAACAGCTCGATCCATCTCAGATCTATAAAGATGCAAAAACACTCTTAAAGCATATACAATATATAAGACGAAGTGTAGAGGGAAACAAAAGAGAACTGTAGACAGGAGCACGACCACATACATAAGGTAGGCAACAGGACATTATGGACATCTTCATAGAATGGATCTCACTGACCCTGGCACTGGACAATTCCAGAGCATGTCCTACATGGCTGCCCTGACTTCGCCAGAGGAGGTTGGAGGTTCCTCCAGAAAAAACCGACCCACTAGAGGGAAGACTTGGGGGGGGGGGGGGTTGGTAGAGAAAGAGAGAGAGAGAGGAGAAAGAGAGAGAGAGAGAGAGAGAGAGAGAGAGAGAGAGAGAGAGAGAGAGAGAGAGAGAGAGAGAGAGAGAGAGAGAGAGAGAGAGAGAGACTCTACGAAACAAACTGTGGGAGACCAGTGAAGACCTAAAGAGAAACGCTCTGTTCGTGACTATTGCCGGAATAAATGAATAACAAACGTTGATGGCTGGAGAAGAAACGCAGCAACAAAGCAAACAGTATGTGAAGTTACGTTTCGAGAATTGTCCTCTTCTCATCTTCAGGCTGTAAAGGAAGCCAGATACATGAAACATATTGGTAAAAAATGCAACGATTAGCTGAGACCAGTATCGTCATTACATAAAAATGCCAGTAGCTGCACCAACCACCGTCATCAGACTGGCCATTCTGGAGACAAGTGTTGAAATGGTCCGATCATGTCACCCCACTGCTCTCAGTTCTGATCGATGCTCTTCACCTGGGCTCCAAACCTGTGTGATACAGTTGTTTCTTGAACGCTTTTACCATTGCACACTTGGAAATAGTACGCGTTAAAACTTGGTGCATTTGTTATGAACACCTAAAGTGACGTCTGCAAACGGCATAGAAACAGCGTTGACATAGAAACGGTACAGCTTATGCAGACCACTGCCACAATAGCCGAACGGGGCTTGTCGTCTCGGAAATTTTCCGACGCTCCCTCACAAGATTAGAATGAGAGAAATCGTGCATATACAGTGTGGGCAGTGTGGAAACCAGGTGAGGCTCTTAAATCTGACTTTAAGTGTGTCTATTTGACCCCAAAACAGACTGTCAGGGGGTCGGGTTTAGGGGAAATTCTAGTACAAATATATATATCATGTCTTCCATTTTGGCTTCATTAGGGTGTTGTTCACATGTTCCTGTCTTATACTCAGTCTATCACAAGACTCTACACTCGGTTAGATCCGCATCCATCCCACTGAGAATCTCTGTTACATCAAGTTTGTTACAATGTAAACAAACGCTACTGTTATGTGGAGTCACGGTTTCCGGCCAGGTTTATCTGGACATTTTCCGCCTTAGAGATAACAATATAGAAGGCAAGTGAATACAGACTCTAGGCTGCTGTTTAATTGTTGTGCATACAATTAATATCCACCACGCGGGTATATTATCTGTGTACTCAAGCATACAGTCACCGTAACCAGTTAGTGTGTTCGTAAATCATGATGTTCCTTGTTTACTATTGAGCCAGTCGTAACGCAACGTTATCTTTTGGGCAGGTCGTTCACTGCTGCAAAGATACAAGCAGTAATTCAGCCTATGTAGACATGTTTACACATTATGGCTCTAATATGTACGTGGTGTGTTGCTTCCTTCCACAAACAGAAATCTGACAACACATCGGTCATATAAGGCCACAGCGCTGATTCGTTGACGGTGTGGCATTGTGTTAGAGTTGCTAGACTGGCATTTACTTCAGTGATGCCGATACTTTTGTCCGACATGATCGACACTTTCCATCAAGGGCACGTGGCAACTGTCATCATAGACACGCACATACACACACACACAACACACGCAATCGCGCGCACACACACACACACACGCACACACATACATATGTATATGCACATTTGTTCCTTCTTATTAAATCTACTGTGAATAAAACTGGTCATTCCTGGATCCTACCAGTAAGATGCTGTAAGTGAAGTGATACCGCCCATAATGAGGCGCACTGGGTTACCACAACAGTCATACGTGTTAGCGTTTGAAGCAGACGTCCCACTCTGCTTTGTGGGTTTTGCCATCATGTCGTGTGGGTTTCGCCAATATGTCGTGTGGGTTTGCCATCATGTCATGTGGGTTTGCCGTCATGTCGTGTGGGTTTGGGCATCATGTCGTGTGGGTTTGGGCATCATGTCGTGTGGGTTTTGCCATCATGTCGTGTGGGTTTCTTCAATATGTCGTGTGGGTTTGGCCATCATGTCGTGTGGGTTTGCCATCATGTCGTGTGGTCGTGTGGGTTTGGCCATCATGTCGTGTGGGTTTGGCTATCATGTCGTGTGCATGAAAGGAGTCGTGTGTTTCTCCCAACTTCTACAAGTAGCATTCTCTGAATACTAGAGTCAGTGCCACATGTCCTGTCAAATAGAAGTACACAGACTAGAACACTCAGTGACAACTCATAACACACATGGGGAAGGTAAACAGTGAAGTGGACACACTAGAACTCATAATGACAACTGACAACATCCATGGGAAAGGTGGACAGTGAAGTGAATACACTATAACTCATAGTGACACCTGACAAAACCCACGGGGAAGGTAGACAATGAAGTGGACACACTAGAACTCATAATAACTGACAACACACATGAGGAAGATAGACAGTGACGTGGACACACTAGAATTCACAGTGACACATGACAACACACATGGGGAACGTAGACAGTGAAGTCGACAGCGAATTACGCTGGTAATGTCGCGAGAACAGTGGGAGGCAGGTTTGAGGTCTGGGCTCGTCACTTGGCATAGTGAGGGAAAGACTGGACACCAATTCCTCCTTGCTCTCAGATCTACACAATGCAGTGGCGCTATCACATCACAGAACCACACCAGTAAAATGCTTCAGGAAAATTTATCATTATTTAGTAATATTTATAGTAACTTCTTTTAGCTTTATTGTAGTTTTCCATTTTATATGATTACTCATAAATTTATGTGTAACTTTACCTGTAATTTTACCAAAGTGTTTTCTCCGCAAGCACGATTTCAGCTAAATGTTGGAAACAGAAACTGGATAAAACAATCGGAACCATCACTTCCTGTTTCACATATAGTTCAGGCAAACGTTTGGCTAACCAGCAAGATATGGCATGTTACTGACTCCTTTGCATCTTTCTTTTAGGTTGATGTACTTCCACGCAACCCGCGTTCGTTGTCTCTTTGTTTTAGAATGAAGTACTTCCAGGCAATCCGCGTTTGTTACTGATTTCTGTTAGATTGATGTACTTCCAGGCAACTCATGTTTGTTGCTTCTTTTTCATAGCTTGATGTAATTCCAAGCAACTCGTGTTTGCTTCTTTCTTTTCCATTTATGTAGTTCCAGGCAAATCGTGTTTGCTTCTTTTAGATTGATGTACTTCCAGGCAAACCGTGTCTGGTTCTTTCTTTTAAATTTCTGTATTTCCAGGCAACTCGTAATTATTGCTTCTTGATAATTCTGCTGCTGCTTCTTTTTCTTGCCATGTTGTTATTCTGCATCTTTGTCTTCTTCTTACTCTTTCAGTTTCTTTTTCCTTTTTATCTTCTACTTCTTCTTTGCTTTTGTCGGTGCTGATACTGGTTTCACACACACACACACACACGCACACACACACACACACACACTACATACACACGCACCACACACATACATATGTTTTCTTCTTTGATCTTTTACTTTTGTCGATGTATTTAGATTCACGCCCATCTTGCCATCACAGTGTACACAGCCATCTCTACCCTTGCCATCACAGTGTACACAGACATCTCTACCCTTGCCATCACAGTGTACACAGGCATCTCTACCCTTGCAGTGTACACAGCCATCTCTACCCTTGTCATCACAGTGTACACAGGCATCTCTACCCTTGCCATCACAGTGTACACAGGTATCTCTACCCTTGTCATCACAGTGTACACAGGTATCTCTACCCTTGTCATCACAGTGTACACAGCCATCTCTACCCTTGTCATCACAGTGTACACAGGTATCTCTACCCTTGTCATCACAGTGTACACAGGTATCTCTACCCTTGTCATCACAGTGTACACAGGTATCTCTACCCTTGTCATCACAGTGTACACAGCCATCTCTACCCTTGTCATCACAGTGTACACAGGCATCTCTACCCTTGTCGTCACAATGTACACAGGCATTTCTACCCTTGTCGTCACAATGTACACAGGCATCTCTACCCTTGTCATCACAGTGTACACAGCCATTTCTACCCTTGTCATCACAGTGTACACAGCCATCTCTACCCTTGTCATCACAGTGTACACAGCCATCTCTACCCTTGTCATCACAGTGTACACAGGCATCTCTACCCTTGTCATCACAGTGTACACAGCCATCTCTACCCTTGCCATCACAGTGTACACAGCCATCTCTACCCTTGTCATCACAGTGTACACAGCCATCTCTACCCTTGTCATCACAGTGTACACAGCCATCTCTACCCTTGCCATCACAGTGTACATAGAGATCTCTACCCTTGTCATCACAGTGTACATAGAGATCTCTACCCTTGCCATCACAGTGTACACAGGTATCTCTACCCTTGCAATGTACACAGGCATCTCTACCCTTGCCATCTCAGTGTACACAGCCATCTCTACCCTTGCCATCACAGTGTACACAAGCATCTCTACCCTTGCAGTGTACACAGCCATCTCTACCCTTGCCATCTCAGTGTACACAGGTATCTCTACCCTTGCAATGTACACAGGCATCTCTACCCTTGCCATCATAGTGTACACAGGCATCTCTACCCTTGCCATCTCAGTGTACACAGCCATCTCTACCCTTGCCATCTCAGTGTACACAGCCATCTCTACCCTTGTAATCTCAGTGTACACAGACATCTCTACCCTTGCCATCTCAGTGTACACAGCCATCTCTACCCGTGTCGTCACAATGTACACAGACATCTCTACCCGTGCCATCACAGTGTACACAGGCATCTCTACCCGTGTCATCACAGTGTACACAGACATCTCTACCCTTGTCGTCACAATGTACACAGGCATACATACCCTCGACAAGATTCCTATTCTTCTTTGTTTACCCTGCATCCCTCATTGGAACATACGCCCTCAATCAACTCACGCCAGCTCGTCCTGTCTGTGCTATCTCCTGCAGCTCGCTCCATGTCCTCCCTATAAAGGTCATCTCTGTCTGTAATTCTCTTCTCCGTGTGTTTTTAGGTCTCCCAATATTTCGGTTGCCTTGCGGGTTGCAGACACGAGAGTCTAGCTATACTATCCTCAGGTTTTCTAGGGGTGTGTCTGATACCCTGGATACAGTAGTGCCATTTTAACTTTTTAGGTAAATATTCCAAACTTTGTCGTAAGTTTAATTGTCTTTGACTTCTATCAAATTTCTTACTGCTGTGAAATTTCCTATTCTCATTTTAATATCTGTCTGCTCTCCCGTCTGTGTTCACATCGCTACCCAAACAATTGTATTATTCAGACTCTCTTTAACTGAGAATTTATCAAATGAGATCGGGTTGTTATTTGCTTGGTTTAACCATTATCTTTCGTTCCCCTATGAAGTTTCCGCCTATTTGTCGTGACCTTCAACAAGTATGGTTAATGTATCTGGCACCTGATTACATGTTTGACAGGAGTGTAACATTGTCGGTGAAGTCCATATCATCACGTTGCTTAATCAGATTCCCACAGAAATCCATTTGTGGCTGTAGTTATTGTTGTCTTCATTACTCAGTTTATAGTCAGTCAGAATTATAATGACAACGGTCTCTGGGGTTTCCTTTGAGTGCAACATCCTCTGCCTCTCTCGCTAATGCACTAAAATATTGTCTTTTGTTTTTACCCGTATGTGCTGCTTAACTTCTTCATGCTGACAACATCAGCCATTGAGTTCCAACTGGTCTACAAATATGGGGTTACCACCACATACCCAATGCTCATTGTGGTTAGAAATTGAATATATAGTAGTGAGATTTCGATTAACTGCCACTCGTTTGACCGTCAGATTCAATTATACGTCATCGTCTTAAAAATAAAAGAGAGAGAAACAACATAAATGGATGAAGGTTTTGACATTTTGAATGAGGATAAAACTGTTTTAAGTGTGACTACCATTGAAGAAGAAGAAAATGATGACGATGAAGGATCAGCTCTTAACCAAAAACCTGCAACTAGCCATTCAGAAGCAGAGACAATGTTATCAAAGTGCATCGACTGGTTTGAAATGCAAGTGGAGGAACATACAGCACAGATCATACTTCTATGTAAGATACGGAACATCGCCGCACAGAAAGCTCGAGCCTCAAAGACACAGAAGGAGATGACAGATGATTTTAAAGTAACGTAATTTTATAGTATTACTGAAGTGTACATTGATCGTTTTGTAAAATTAAATACATTATGCATGTATTATTCACTTCTAAAGGATGTTATTTTCATGTTCGTCCCAAGCCCGTAGTGAAATCACGTTATATATAAATGTTCGCATATCCTTTACAGGACATTGCTGTCAACATCAGCATCTTTCAGCTGATTGTTGATTTCTTGGCAAGATTTGGCTCAGTAGTTTGCCATTGCTTTCTGAGCGGCCGGCTCACATACCCCGTAAGATACTGACGCGATTCGAACCACTGCTGATTCTCACCGTCGTCACGTTACTTACGAGAGTATACGAGATTACGGAGAAAAGTCGCTAATCTCTAGGCCAGGAAGCCGGCTGAAATCACGTTACTGTACACATATATTAAGAGGTTTCTGTTATCCGTCTATTAGAGTATCCGTCACAGCCCTGGTCCCGACGGTGACGGTTAACCGAAGTGTTACTATATAAGTGTATATACTTGTTGTGTCTGTGACCAGATAGGCGCTAAATTCTGGGAAGTGCTCTCAGACGAGCATGGCATAGACCCCACTGGCACGTACCATGGCGACTCGGACCTACAACTGGAGCGGATCAACGTGTATTACAACGAGGCGACAGGAGGAAAGTATGTCCCCAGGGCAGTTCTGGTCGACCTGGAACCTGGCACGATGGACAGTGTCCGGTCTGGACCTTTCGGACAGGTATAATGTTAGATTCCTTTTCGCTTAGACTACTTATCGTCATGTGCCATGCTGGTAAGCGTGGGCGGTCACTTGATCACCAGACTCGTGGATCAGCTCAGTGTTCTTGTCTCGACCATACCACGTGGCCAAGCCATCCAGGTATTTACTTCTCTGCTCTCCCCTTGTTCTCTTCCCCTATATCTTGCCAGTTGTCACCAAGTTCTCCAATTTATTTCTTGTCATAACCTGGCCAACCATTTTGACTATGTACGTCTAATTTCTCTAATCAGTTTACGGTTTTCATTTGTTTCTTGTAGGACTTGCTCATTGGTTTTTCTGTCTGTTCATGCTATTCTTTGCATTCTCCTCAGAAACCACATTTCCATAGTCATCAGATGTATTTTAGCTTCACTGCTCACTGCCCTCGCTTCACATGCATACAAAAGTGTTAGACTACTACTTCCACTAACTGTAGCTACCGAGTTTCATTATTGCTGTAGTATTATTATTACACTGCGACATTGTTAGTAGTTGTTTTTTTTAGAGTCCATGTGGCATCAATAATAATTTACGTTCGGTCTAAACCAACATTCACGTTCCCTTGTGTTGTAACATAATGTAAATACAATACACAAATCAAAATTAACAGCCACATTGTGTGAAAATAGCAGACACGGAAATATAAACACAAATTTGTATTGAAAATCAGCAGCTAAAGCCACTAAAGGTTTATACATACATGGACAGTACAATATTTGTCTTGCTTAAAATATCTCTACAGAGTTTAAATCCAGATGCATCAAAGTCATTGTGATAATTATGCAGGTGTCAGCAATATCGCAGAACAAACAAGCGACACTGGGTTGACGGAACAATGCCTTGCTCAACACTGAGTTCTTCTCTCGACGTTAACTGTGCCACATATAGATCACTGAGCAAAGAAGACACATTGTGGCAACACACAGAAATCGTATGTAGGCAGCTGCAAAAATATTCAAATTAAGACATGAGGATATAAGGAAAGGCATTGACTTAAGGTTTCATCAGCAGCTAGCCGTATAAACGATGTGGCCGCACATCACGATCACAAATTGGCCGGTCTTCACACCCAGCGAAGTAATTACAATCACTTGGATTAAAGCCAAAGGCCGTATACGGATCAACGGAATTACTGCAGCAACAAACACACAGATGTATGTGAACTTGCTTGGGCTGAAGGCAAACATTATCTGACATAGACATGATCTGACATAGACATTATCTGACATAGACATTATCACATGTCTTGCCGGATGGCGTGGGCGATCATGCTTCTCCACAAATTGCGATCTCCAACGGCAATTCGTGTTCTCTTCTGTGTCATGATACAAAACTGTCAAGCATTTTCTCTCACCGTCTTCCTCTATCTTTCTTTCCACAAATCTTCCA
>JACEFZ010015929.1:0-17500 GCA_014155875.1 Cepaea nemoralis
GGCCCTGCGTCAAAGAATATCTGCGACGAGAGCATGAGAAAGACCGAGAAGACATCGCAGACATTGTACAATCATAGAGAATGACACTATCATGTGCCACCCATGGGGCGCTGCGACGTCAACTATTCCTCCCCACGACGCTTGACAGCAGCAGAGGAAGATGATGATGATAGACTGCTGTTGTCAAACCTTCATAAGTAATCAGAAGAATGTCGGTTGACAGTTTCCTTTTTCAACACACACACACACACACACACGCGCGCGCGCGCGCGCGCAGACACACACATACAGATGTACAGACAGACATACTGACTGAACGAACGAACGAACAAACGAACTTTATTTTCAAAGGGTAACAAATTGGGCACGCAGGCCCGTCTTACGTTCGGTCCTTCCAATCACTCATCTTTCGTTCATCAATAGTGCATAATACATTCACATAGGAAAAAAACATTGTCAGATAAATGTTGTAAACATAAACAATGCATATTACCATGTTATGAGACACATCTCCCACCCACTCACACATACACACACCCCAAGCACGCATACATTCCCCCACCCACACATCTCCACCCACACACATCCCCCACCCACACACATCCCCCCATACATCCCCACCCACACACACACCAGGCAAACATACATGCAAACCACCCACACATATCTCCCACCTACACACATCTCCCCACCCACACACACATCCACCGCACCAGTCCCATGACCCACACGCACTCACCCACCCAGTGGCGTCACTGGGGTTGGTGTCACCCAGTGCGGTAAACTCTTGGTGTCACCCCTCTAGACTTTCACCATGGTCTTCTTCCAAGTGTTCCTGTACCATATATAATCGCATATAGTAATGTTTGTAAAATAAGTCAAAAAGTTAATAAGGACATAAGAAAGAAAACAAATTGAACAATATAACTTCAATACTTCAGGTAAAACATAAATAAAGAAACTTCGACAAACTCGGACAAGGTTAAATTTTTGTTATTTAAATTTAAATTTCTGTTATTTAAAATTAAAAGTTTCCCATCCTGGTCTTCAAAGCTGCAAACCTATCAATCACATCATCAAAATCAATATCTTTCACCATATCACTTTCAATTGATAATATAGCCAGATCAGAAAGTCTTGACTGTCCCATGGTTGATCGCAAATAGTTCTTTATAAGTTTCAGTTTTGAAAAGCTCCTCTCACATGAAGCCACAGACACACAGATCGTAAGAAATAGTTGTAGGCTTAGTGAGAGTATTGGGAGAGATTCAAGGAAATCCCAGTCAGTGCCTGCTCATGTATTTAACAATGAACGGTTATGAAACCCGACTAGACAGAGCTATGTCTGCTTTGTCAAATTTGCAATTTTTTTATGTTGGTGTCACCCCTTGATGGTGTCACCCGGTGCGGCCCGCACCCCCCTAGTGACGCCCCTGCACCCACCCACATATCCTCCACCACCCACCCACCCACACACCCCAACCATCCAGCCAGGACACACATCCTCCACCCACACACACACACATCTCTCCGCCAACCCACACATCTCTCCGCCAACCCACACATCTCACACCCACCCACACACCCCCCACTTACACACATTCGCCATCCACTCAATCTCCCCTACCCACCCACACATCCCGTACCTACTCACACACACATCCCCCACCCATCCCCAACCTACACACATCCACCCACCCACACATCCTCCACCCACCCTTCAATCACCCATCCCCAACCATACATCCCTTAACCACACGTCCCCCACCTACACACACTCCCCACCCATACACACATCCACACCCATACACACATCCACACCCAAACACACATCTCCCCACCCATACACACATCCCCCACACAAATTCCCCACCCACACATCCCCCCACACACACTTCCCCACCCACCAACACATTTCCCATCCACCCACACACACCTCCCACCCACACACACACACACCCCACCACCCACACATACATACATCCTTGACAGACAGACAGACAGACAGACAGACAACTCGCCGGACGGACGGACGGACGGGTGGGCGAGTGAGCTGATGGATAAATAGACGGATGGATGGATAGATAGATGGGTGGATGGGTGGGTGGGTGGATGGATGGATGGATGGATGGATGGAATGGATGGATGGATGGATGGATGGATAGATAGATAGATAGATAGATAGATAGATATAGATAGATAGATAGATAGATAGATAGATAGATAGATAGATAGATAGATAGATAGATAGATAGATAGATAGATAGATAGATAGATAGATAGATAGATAGATAGATTTATTAAGAAAAATCATATATGTACAAATTCGGAAGCACTGGGACGCAACGAAGACTGATTCCTGAGACGAATGTTGCGAATAACTTGGATTGCCGGAGAGTATTTAACAACGATTGCCTGTAAGAGGCTACTGAAACTAGAACAACTTTAAGAAAGAGACAAACAACCTTCTTTGATCATGTGATAAGAAGAGAGTCAATGGAAAAAATCGTGCCGACTGGAAAGCTCATTGGGAAAAGCGGTACATGCAATACCGAGAGAAATGATGCTGGGTGGACTGAGACGATGACATGGAGGAATATCAGAAACAGAGATCCATAGTGAGCCATGATCGCCTACCCCAATTGCCAAGGCGCTGTTGCTGATGAGTGACAATATTAATTTACGTAACATCTTTGATTCAAAGCGACGACGTTTCGGAAATTCAAAACTGTGTATGCCCTTAGTGAATTGAAACACAGAAGTCGCCAACAATATGTGGCAAGATTTATTGCCTGGCGTATGTCTCAGCGTCTCGCCGGGTGGATACTACAGAGTTGTATAAGACACATCCACATTCCAGCAAAACCCGTAGCTATGTGGTTTAATTGTTTCGGCTAACTTATTATCCGGGTATTCACTTCAGGTGATATATCACTCAGCAGTATGCACCTGACGAGTTGCAGCGAAATATGCCAGACAAGAAATCATATATATACTGTGGCTTTTGTGTGTAAATTCTAAGAGAAACGTCCGAGATTCTCAATTACAAGATCTGGCCTACCTCTGAAGTCAGAGTGGATTCGCCTTGACGGCGAGGGAAACTAGTAATAAAAGTCGCTAACAAGTCGAAAGAGCCGACTTCATTGCACCGGGTTTTATCCCATATGGCTCAGTCTTTTTCCGCAGCGTGGGAAGCGTCGCACACAACACGAACTCCGTAGCTCCAGCGACGACCCCCACACGTCTAAAAGAATGCATCCGTGAACCGAAGAATGCTGCCCGGAATCGAACCCACAACCTTCGTAACCCGAGTCAGACGGCGGGAACACTAGCAATAAGGAAAGCTAATCCACAGGCAAAAATCAGTCCAGTGCACTAGAAGTAGAATGGCACATGTATGGACTACGTTTGAGTTCAAAGCGAGCGAGCGAGTGAGCGAGCGAACGCAAAAAAAAAGAAGAAAAAAAGATCTGGCTACCCAATGAGATCTAGTATGTGTGACTTCTGTCTCTTACCGCCGCTAGGCAGAATCTGCAATGTGGAGGGGGGGGGGGGGGGGGTGGGGGGGGGGGGGGGGGGGTATGGGTTTCACAAGTGGGTATTTTTGTTGTTGTAATAAGGGATCGCAGGGGTCCCCAAGGGACCAGGGCCGCCCCATAAGGTCCCCACGTCCCAGTGTGCCATTGGGGTCTCCAAGTGATCCCTACAATTGTGAGGTAGCTCCTTCTGCTTCAGCTCATAAAGTCGGGATGGGTGGGTGGGTGGGTGGATCGATGTTACAAATGAACTGAACGGCAACAGATCAATACGCTCCTCATTTGTTGGGTTCAGGCTTCTCATGTTCTGCCTGTCTGATTTACGACTGACTTCACAGACAGCGAGTCACTCACTTTGAAGTCTGCACACACACCGTTACCATCAAAGAATCAAAGCCGGTGAGTTGTCTTTGAAGATTCCAAATGAGATTTAGCGTCTGTTACCTGCCCGCCGTGTGAGTATCGGACAGAGAAAGCGTCAGAATTAAGTGCTGGAACTGGAATTATCAGTTGCTGAGAAACACTTGAGTTCACTGGGCTGATTAGCTGAGAAACACTTGAGTGCACTGAGCTGATTAGCTGAGAAACACTTGAGTTCACTGAGCTGATTAGCTGAGAAACACTTGAGTGCACTGAGCTGATTAGCTGAGAAACACTTGAGTGCACTGAGCTGATTAGCTGAGAAACACTTGAGTGCACTGAGCTGATTAGCTGAGAAACACTTGAGTGCACTGAGCTGATTAGCTGAGAAACACTTGAGTGCACTGTGCTGATTAGCTGAGAAACACCTGAGTGCACTGAGCTGATTAGCACTCTACTTCTGTTTTCTTTTGCGCTCGCTAGCTTTGAATTCAAGCGTAGTCCATACTCCTGCTAATATTTCTAGTGCACTTGACTGATTTTTGCTTGTGGATTAGGTTTCCCTATTACAGTATCCCTGGCGAACCCACTCCGACTTCTATCAATCTTCTTTGGCTTCCTGCGAAGTGTTCTTGTTTGGCCACCCCTCTTTTAATTTGCTGTTCTCGCAGTCTGGCCATGGTTGTAGATTCACAGTCATCACTTGGTTCTCGCAAAAGTCTTACTTCTCGTAGAGCATTCAGAATGTCAGGCTGGTCCATGGCGCGTCCGCCCTTTACAGTAGCGTTACCTGCGAGCTTGTCAGCCCGCTCATTTCCTTGTACTCCCGCATGCCCCGGCACGAAGATGAAACTAATATTTGACAGCCGAGACCGCTCCAGAGACAGCAACCAGTCTCTTCGGATCCCCCCCCCCCCCGCATCTCTATCCTCTTGAGCATGCTCATTGAGTCGCTAAGGAAACATGCCCTAGTGAATGCCTGTATCTCGAGCCATGTTATTGCTTTACTTACTGCCATGACTTCCATAGTCAGGCTACTTGTGGTCTCAGCAAAAGCACTAGAGTCCTCCTTCACAATTCTCCCTCCGGCCCGAGCTGTAAATGCCCATGAGCTTCTCACATGTCGGACGACCGTCCCATCTGTGTAAATGACAGCATCACCGTCTAGTGACTTCTCGAAAATCAAAGCTTGTACTTCCGCCTCCACAGATGCCGGGTTTTCTTGTCTGCATTTTCTGTCTAGTCGGATGCAAACTGAAAAGGATGTGCAGAAATCTGTTGGCACTTGTACCCACTCCTCGCCAGGTTCTAAGTCCTCAAGTGAACACACCTGTTGAAGAATGTCTTCGGCTTGACCCATCCTCGACCGTCCTCTTTTTAACCTGCTGCCCTTCACCTTTATAATTTCACTATGCAGTGGATGTTGTGTGTTTGCGTTAACTCTGAGGTAGGCGCGAGCTCTGCAGACATGTATTCTGTCTTCAATGGTTGGAAAATCAAGAAGGTAGCGCATCGCCCTGCATGCTGTATCTCTTGTACATCCAAGAATAGTGCGCATAGCTTCATTCTTTATCCTTTCCATCCTTTTTATCTGCTTACGGCTTAGAGTCAGGATCGCCATCGCGTACTCAAAAACAGACATGACCAGCCTTTCGTATAGAAGACATAGATAGCGTTGCTCACAGTTTGCTGCCGCCATCACCCGCATCGCAGCCAACCCCCGCTTGGCCTTTGATATCACCTGGTCTATGTGCTCATTATAAGCAAGGCTTCGATCAAACCGTATCCCCAGGTAATTCATTGCCTGCGTTCTTTCCATCGTCTCTGAACACAGATTTACAGTTGGCGTTGGAGTGTTGACAATATGATTATTCAACGAGAACCAAGTCACTATTGCCTTTGTTGGGTTGACCATTGCCCCAGCCTCAACACACCACGTATTTATGCGATTGAGTTCGGTGTGTAGTTCCACAGCAACCTGATCTCTATCCTTACCCTGGCGATACACTAAAACATCGTCGGAATATGACAATGTCCTGCCAGGTCCAGTGATCTGCTCACTGGTGATTCTCACAGTGTAGGCGTTGAACAGTACCGGAGATAATGCTGATCCCTGTGGTAGGCCAGGATATATTGTTGTTGGTTCCGAAGTCCAACTGCCACATCTAAAAACTGCTTTCCTTTGGAAGAGGGCTGCAGCGATCCAACTAAGGAGGAATAGACTTACGTTTAGTTCAAGAAGCTGAAACATTAAAATATCCAATGGTACTCTGTTGTATGCGTCCTCAAGATCAATCGCTGCAGCAAAGGTTTCAATGTCTGAGTGGAAACCTTTATAGACATCATGAGCAAAAACTGCTGCATTGGTCCAGGTTTCTCTTTTTGGACGGTACCCACCCAGGGTAGGTAGTAAATCACCTTGCCTCTCTAGCTGGCTTGATATTATCTTCTCCAGCAGCTTGCCTATTGTATTCTGCATGGTTATAACTCAATATCCCTGAATTTTTGTGTGGTCTTTGCCAGACTTCGGCAAGGGAATCAGATAGCTGTGTAACCACTCCTCCTTGATGCTAGCACTCCCTATACTGTTGTTGTACATGTCTGCTAGTTCCTCTAGCTCGTTGTCGGTACACCTATTGATGTTGTTGTATCTTATGCCATCAGGCCCTGGAGCGCTGTTTTTTTATCGTCGAAGCACAGCCTTGATTTCTTTCACTGTCACTGTGTCTTCATCCGAAGTGTTCTGGCCTTGCACCTGTCTGAGGTGACCTCCTTGGCCAGATTTCGGCCTCCCATGTCTGTCTGGTTGCTCTGCTCTAGATAGCGTTCAAAGAGGGCTTTGCCCTTGTCCTCGTCAGTCCTCTGCCAGATGAGGTCAGCACCTTGGAAGTCAGAAATGCTCTTATACTCATGCTTTTATGTAGTCGCCAGAGCAATTTCAGTGACTTGTCTGTGCTTACTCTTTGACACACCTCTGCCCATTTTTCACTTTTAACCACCTTGACCAGTTTTTTTTTTTGAAATAGCTTACTTTTGTGTGCATCTCTCTTTCTAAGTGCATGCAGGGACTGGGATTGCCAGCTCTGTTCTTCTTGGCATTTTGCCTTCTCCTTACAGCACCACGTTTATCCAACCACGCCTTCTCAACCTCAAGATTCCACGGTGGCTGCTCCCAACTTTTTTTCCTGCCCTGAAACGTTCTGCGCTTGTCACGTCTTATTTTACTCACCACATCTTGCCCTGTACTGTCATACTGGAACGTCTTTACCTTTAGCTTGTGCTGCCTGGTTCTGCCTTTCTCCACCAATATGCTGCAAGGGTGGTGGTCGCTGTCATGGTGTCCTAGGACACCCCATCTACACACTGTAGTGAGTGAAGGAGAAACCAGGACCAGATCAATAGCACTGTCCACATCCCCTGGACGGCTTGCTGTCCTGGTGGCACAGCCACTGTTGATACAAACCAGGTCAATGGTTTCAAGTGCAGTCTCGAGCTCCTCCCCTTGTGTGTTGGAGGAAATGTTTCCCCATGATCTGCCTTTAGCGTTGAAATCACCACAGAAAATAACATTTCTCTCTTGACCTAATATGTCACTTAAGCACTGCCACTTCTGGGAATCCATACTCGCGTTGCGGGCATAAACATTAACCAGCACGAATGGTAGACTGGATTGAACTCTTACCGCCTGTATTTGTATATCGTCACTGTCCCAACTGGACATGTCTAGCTCTGACGCCACCATGCTGTCGCGAATAAGACTCGCCATTCCCAGATGTCGTCTGTTGTAGAAACATTTGAAGCCGGCAATTCGGAGTAGCTGATCACCCAGTCTTGTCTCCTGGAGCGCTACAATGTCATTCCTGTAATCCAGATTTTCTAAAATAGGACCCCGTTGTTTTACGCTGGCGCAGTTCCAATACAGAATACGGATATTCTTGAGGCCCAGACGGTCACACTTGAGTCTAAAACGTCGTAAACCACCACGCTTACCTTGTCGCTTGCAACCTGCCTGGAGTCCCCGCCGTCTTGTTAGGTTGACTGCCAACCGCTCGGAGAACACACGTTGTTCCGCCATGTTGAAAAACCCTGAAACCACAGAAACCACACACGCTGCGAAAAATTCACTCAAGGATTGCTTCGCTCAATGCACGAACTCCGTAGCATCCATGCAGATCTTGAGTAGAAACTCCTGGTTTTATATCCTGGCACACAAACTACACGCAAGAGATGAATAAATCATCTCCTACGCGAACAAGTTAACGATCACAAATACAACACAACCGTCCGTTGCCATCTTGAAACCGGAAGTCTCAAGTAAAGTAATAATCATCTATACTATAGCTGGTTCAAGTAAAGTAATTTACTATAGTTGATTCAGGTAAAGTAATAACTATCTATAATATAGCTGATTAGGATAAAGTAATAACCATCTATAACTAATTCAGGTAAAGTAATAACCAACTATAACTGATTCAGGTAAAGTAATAACCAACTATAACTGATTCAGGTAAAGTAGTAACTACCGGCTACTTGGCGAAGGAGTTACAGACGCCGTTCGTAATCCCGCATACCTGCGTTCAATACACAGCTGTGGGCGATTTGGCAGCAGACCACCTTGCGTCGGTTTTTATTTTTTAAACGAAATGGTATGGGTACCGGTCGTTTAGAAAGCAATGGCAAACTACTGAACGTAAACTTGCCATGAGATCAGAACAGCAAAAAATATTGGAGTTTACTGCGACGTCCCGTAAAGGATATATATATATATATATATATATATATATATATATATATATATATATATATATATATATATATATATATATATTATATATATATATATATATAACTAATGGGGGTAAAGTAATAATCATCTATAACTGATGGAGGTATAGTAAAAACTCTCTCTCTCTCTCTCTCTCTCTCTCTCTCTCTCTCTCTCTCTCTCTGACTCTCTGTCTGTCTGACTGTCTGTCTGCCTTGCCTCACATTGGGTATCTAACTTGGACTATATTTCCATAGCGGTGCACGTGACTAACTGCCAGCCAATATGCTCACAGACGGAATCCGACCTTTAACCCCAGTTGCCCATTCACGTGTGTGAGGGGAAATTGATTATAATTTGGCGGCAACAATAATGGCGTCCGTCCTTTAATCATTTCATCATGTCTGCTTTTGTAAGGAGATCTTACAGCTGCATTCCAAGCTCGCTGTCTTGTCCTTTCATGGTACCTTTAACATCAAAGCCGCTAGTTGCCAGGCATCCGCTCTCAGGTAGATCGATACCTGGACGGTACTTGGAGATGAAAGCCCAACGTGCGCATTGATGACATCCAGTCACCTGAGTTTTATGCCACTTTGAGCTTCTCTTTGACTGGTGTCTGATCAAGATTTTCATTTTTGATCAAGTTTTCAAGGCAGGCGGAGAAACGTGAACAAGAAAACGCATTAAATGAAGGATATTAGAAGAACAAAGAGCAGTCACCGGCATCATCCATCGCCGCCTCCGCAGCAAAAGTCGGTGTTAATGGAATCCTAGCACTTTCTGCCCAAAGCCTTTGTTGAACTTTGTGCTGTGTTGTTTACTGCTTCTTTTAGACATATTTCATCCAAGGTAACAGGCTCTAATCACCAGTGGGTATATTTGGTTTTTGTTTGCCAGGGCAAAAGCATTACGGGCCTACTCTCTGCGATTTCCTGCTGCCGATGGTTTTATTAAGTGGACATATTGCACACGGGACCTCTAGTTTGTCGCCCTTATCGGAGAAGGCTAGGTGTCCGATCTCACTACCCAAGAGATCAGGGGGACGCGTGATATCACTAGATGTCACTGGTGCTTGAAAAATTATATAGAACTCGGTACCTTCTTATCCATTCGGCCATGCTGACCTTCGTCAATGAGTGATGAGTCCAGCTCTGTTAAGTTTAGCTGAGTTGCATGGCAGAATAGATAAGAGTGTTCATTCTTAAATATTCGGTGTGCTGATGCCGGGTTAGCAGGTTCAATCCCTGCACCCGGTCAGCTGGACTAAAATGTTGACTTCTGGTCCTTGACTTGGGGGCGTAAATTGCAAGTACCTCTGAAGTCGAAGTCGAGTAGTCTGATGGCGAGGGACACTGGTAATAGGGAAAGCGAATCCACACCCAAAAATCAGTCCAGTGCCCTAGACATTGTAGCACCAGTATGGACTACGCTTGAGTTCACATCGAGCGAGTGATCGGGACAAGGAAAATAAATCCATCACAAACAGCGACTAAGTGCTATCTTGGTTGGCGAGCCTACTCGCACGCTTGGTGTGCTGATCTTTTCTTGCTACTACACTCTTCTATCCGAATGTTTGCATTATCTTCTTTCTTCGTTCGTTTTTATAGCGAGTTTGCGTGGCAACCTGATTCCTGTGGTGCGCCGCCTGGCTGGTTGTCTGCGTCTTCAGCACCTTTATTTTGGGTAGACTCTGGTCTTACTCGAGTTTAGATACGTATGTACATACGTGTCTGCGTATGTATGTATGTACGTATGTACATACGTGTCTGCGTATGTATGTATGTACGTACAGACATATTTAGAACAGTCTGGTTTTACGGCGTTATAGACTTGCCGTCGCCCGTTCTTCTGTTAGTTAAAACAATTCCGCCGCGTGAAGGCCACGAGTTGGGCTTTTGCTCCTAGAGGTGATGAATGCTCAAGCCATGGGGTATTTTGTAGGGTTTGGGGGATCACACTCAACTCTGCGCCTCCGGTGCTACTTATTAACTAATCTAAGAGATGCAGTGAAACATAACAGGCAATAAATTGTGCAATCTAATGTCTATGTCTTCGTATTCAGACTACCTTCTTGTGTTCGATTCTCCTGCAGAGAGATGTAACGGCTGAGCCAGATTTAAATAATTAAATAAATAATTATAGAAATGGTTCAAGTTGCATAATGAAACGGCGCGACAGAACCCATTCCCCGCACAAATGAGCCTCGCCTCTGATTGGATGTTGTGAGATCAAAGACAGAACAATGGCGGCGTTTGTGGAGTTCACAGGACGCGCGTAACAGCATCAAACGGGCGAAGACATCAAAGGCTAATGTGCCAGGCCTGGTCTTTGTGACACCTTGTGATTGACAGTAGTCAATCTGTAGGCTCGTCGCATCTTCCGGAGTTGATGGTTGGACCAGCTGCCATGGTTCGAATTGAGTGAAATCAGGTCACGGGATAGCTTCGACACACCAAGTGTTTAAATCAACTTGAATAACGAAGACACAAACAATAGATTGCACGATTTATTGCCTTGCATATTTCGCTGCATCTCGTCAGGTACATACTGCAGAAATCACACAACTTACGTAAATTAACTAGATAAATCCTTCAAACTGGAGAGAGAGAGAGAGAGAGAGAGAGAGAGAGAGAGAGAGAGAGAGAGAGAGAGAGAGAGAGAAGAGGGTCTGTGTGGGGGGGGGGGGGGGGGGAATTCAGGTCTGACGAGATAAGGACGCACATTTATTTGTTAAAAAAATGTTGATGAAGAAACATAGGGCAATGTTTGTTTTCACCTTTTAATCAAACACAGAACACATCTTTGTTTTCATGATCAAACATAAAACATAACTTTTGCCACACTTTTGTTTGACAGAAAACACTTTCGTGATCAAAGAAAACAACTATTGTCAGAAAGTTGCATATCCTTTACAGGACGTTGTATTCAACACCAGCATTTAACTGCCGTTGTTGATGTCTTGGCAAATTTTACGTTCAGTAGTATTTCATTGCTTTCCGAACGACCGGCTCCAAAACCAACACGTTAACCAGCCAGACACAGTCTGCTGCCAGATCGGTCACCGCTGTGTTTCAAACGCGGGTAAGCGGCATTACGAACCGCAACGCCATCGCCACGGAGGTCGACTACTACCGGGTGAGAATAATCTAACCGCACGGTGCTGAAGCCGACAGCATGAATAAATCCTGCCCAACCAAACATTAAACTCGGGTGTTGTCCCGGGTAGAGTCCTTTTGGGTCGCATCTAAATGAGCCCCAGGCTGAGGTATATCTTTAACGGGGTGTTGTGATGGATGGGGGTAGGAGAGGGGTAGATCAAATTAGGGTAATTCTGAGGGGTCGATGGGAGACAATGCGTTTCTGTGGTGAAATATTTAGTATTAATATTTAGCGTCCCTTTTGTTTGTCGGTTGTCATATGGTACTTTGATGTATACATAAATTAGACAGACAGACATGCATAGAAAATATTGGTCTATATATTCAGTGTAGTAATTTCACTAACGTCATTGACATATCAGATCACAGGGAGGAGTGCGGCGTCGTGATGGCCAGTTCTGCAGTCACCTGAAGAAGAAGAAGAAGAAGAAGAAGAAGAAGAAGAAGAATGAGGAGGAGAGGGAGGATTGATTGATTGATTTAGGAACCGACATCACAGCATTCGGGGCATTCCCATAAGCGGTCCGTCCCCATCCTCAGCAGCCAGCGAAGAGTTCCAACACCAACAGTACCAGTAGCAATCTGATTATATGTCCGTCTCGCCTTTCCTTTGAGCGTCGATCGTCGGCCAGATCCCCTCGTCACTCCTCGCTGCCTCATTCTTGCCAGACCATGGTGATCCATTTGCTCCTCCGAGGTGTACACGTGCTCCCTCAAGGCCGCAACCACGTCTGCTTTGTCGTGTATCAATACTCTACCAAGTTTTGCCAAGCCAGCCAATCAGTCCGCCTGTTCATTCCCCAGCACACCGGCATGCCCCGGAGAAAAGATCCAGGTGATGCTTGCCACCTGTGACTTCCGAAGCGAAGCAAGCCACTCTGCTCCGAAGCTTGCCTGTCCTCATCTTCCTCAGCATGCTTTCTGAGTCAGTTACAATCACGATATGTGTGTGTGTGTGTGTGTGTGTGTGTGTTTGTTTGTGTGTGTGTGTATGTGTGTCGTATTCTCTATCCAGCGGAAAGCTGCACTGACCTCCAACTCGAGAAAAAGAAGAAGAAGAAGAAGAAGAAGAAGAAGAAGAAGAAGAAGAAGGAGAAGAAGAAGAAGAAGAAGAAGAAGAAGAAGAAGAAGAAGAAGAAGAAGAAGAAGAAGAAGAAGAAGAAGACGAAGAAGAAGACTTCAGGATATAAGGATCAAGTTTCAATAAAATGTCTATCATCGTCATCTGTTACACACAAATATTGCAGCTTGCAGCTTATTCAAATTGAGTCGCGCCATGTTTGTTTCTACATTGAGAGCTTCCGGTGACTGTCTATTGTCACACAAATTGCTCCTGATTTCTTCTTGCTGGGTTCTATCTTTACGATATGGGTAACCAGCTCTGTTTCTCGCCGTTTCTTCCTCTCCCAAATGTGGCCGCCACGGATGACAGAGTGAAGCGAGTTAACAATTTAGCTAGGAGAGCCAAAACCCCGCCAGCGACTAAGCCACCATCACGCTTGAGGACAGTGGGGGGAACGCCAGCGGTTGTCATAGTAACCAGGCGAGCGAGGCTGAGTCACAGACTGAGACTTGGGGGTGACGGAGGGTGACTGAGAAGGGATGACTTGTGCTGGGCGGGACACTGCCTTATGGGACGGACCCTGGGACCAACACAAGATCCAGACCCGGTTATAGAGTAGAATGAAGGAAATAGATAGTTGTGGTTCCTGTGAGAGAGAGGGAGAGGGGGAGGGAAAGAGAGGAGGCGGAGAGGACGAGAAAAGAGGGAAGGATAGAGAGAGGGGCTGAAACAGGAGAGATGAGGAGAGATACTGGGGGAGATATTGGGGAAGATACTGAGGGAAGTTTTGAGGGAGGTGCTGTGGGAGTTATTGAGGGAGATGATGTGGGAGATATGAGGTAGATACTGATGGAGATATTGAGGGAGATGTTGTGGGAGTTATTGAGGGAGATATTGAAGGAGATACTGAGGGAGATATTGGGAGAGATGCTGACGGGGATATTAAAGGAGATACTGTGGGAGATATTGAGGAAGATATTGAGGGAGATACTGGGGAGACACTGAGGGAAATATTGAGGGAGATGATGTGGGAGATATTGAGGGAGATGCTGTGGGAGATATTCAGGGAGATCATATGGGATATATTGAGGGAGATGCTGTGAGAGATATTGAGGGAGATGCTGTGGGACATAATTAAGGAGATGATATGGGAGATATTGAGGGAGATGCTGTGGGAGATATTGAGGGAGATGTACTGTGGGAAATATTGAGGGAGATACTGTGGAAGATATTGAGGGAGATACTGAGGGAGATATTGAGGGAGATATCGAGGGAGATACTGAGGGAGATATTGAGGGAGATGCTGTGGTAGATATTGAGGGACATACTGAGGGAGATATTGGGGGAGATGCTGTGGTAGATATTGAGGGAGATGCTGTGGTAGATATTGAGGGAGATGCTGTAGTAGATATTAAGGGAACTGCTGTGGGAAATATTGAGGGAAATACTGAGGGAGAAATTGAGGGAGATGCTGTGGGAGATATTGAGAGAGATGCTGTGATAGATATTGAGGAAGCTGCTGTGGGAGATATTGAGGGAGATACTGAGGGAGATGATGTGTTAGATATTGAGGGAGATACTGTGGGAGATATTGAGGGAAGGTGCTGTGGGAGATATTGAGGGAGATTCTGTGGTAGATATTGAGGGAGATGCTGTGGTAGATATTGAGGGAGATAGTGAGGGAGATATTGAGGGAGATGCTGTGGTAGATATTAAGGGAGAAGCTGTGGGAGATAGTGAGTGAGATATTGAGGGGGATGCTGTGGTAGATATTGAGAGAGATGCTGTTGGAGATATTGAGGGAGATATTGAGGAAGATACTGAGGGAGTTGCTGAAGGAGATACTGAGGGAGATACTGAGGAGATATATGGGCATTTATTTATCATCATCATCACGCCATGCCGTAGGCTTTCACGTCCTCACGCAATCCTCGGCCCTCTGTGTTCTAGATCAACTCTGCTGAACGATTAGTAGTATTACTCTTCGCTGGCTGTTGAACAAGGGGAACGAGCGCGTATGGGAGGGAATGTCCTCAACTCTGCTGATATCACTCTATGCCACTGTCTCAATCGATCTAGGATCATTTCTCTATGTCTACCTCTCTCCCCACTGATCTTTCTAGTCGTCACGATGTTTTCCAATGCCCCTCTTCTTATCACGTGACCAAAGAACAATGCTTGTCTTGTCTTATAGCTGTATAAGTGTGTATCAAGTTCTACTTTCATTAGCCTCTTTCAGGCAATCGTTGTTAGTTACTCCCGCTGTCCGAGTTATTCGCAATATGTGTCTCAGGAAACACTCTCCGATGCTTGTAAACTCATCCTAATTTTCTCATTAATGTTCCATTACTTACTGCCATACAGCACAACAGGTTTATATAACATTTCGGGACTCACTTTCTGACATTCGATGATCCTGTCTTAGTATTTTATAATTACAGAATTAGCACGTGAGCTTATTATGCCATTTGTGATCACGTGTACAGCATGGCAGCTCAGTTACGTCATCATTGCCTGGAGAGAATGGTGCAGCATGGACCAGAGGATCTGGCCTACACTCAGTACTCCGAGGAAACAGTCGGAGTTTAAACTGCAACTGGTACCATACGTTTAGGTACTCTTCGCTGGCTGTTGAAGATGGGAACGGAAAGCGAATGGGGATGTCTTGAATGCTGTGATATCGGTTCTTGACTCAATTCAAACCAACACAACACAGCTCAACTCCATTCCATCCAGTTGAACACCCCTCAACTCAGCTAAACTCCACTCAGCTCAACTCCACTCAGTTCAACTCTACTCCACGCCACTCAGTTCAACTCCACTCCACTCAGCTCGATTTAAGTCCACTCAGTTCGATTCCACTCAACTCAGCTCAATTCCACTCAACTTCACTCAACTCAGTTCAATTCCACTCAGCTCAGCTCAACTCAGCTAAACTCCTCTCCACTTAATTCAACTCCACTCACCTCAGCTCAACTCCACTCCACATAGCTCAACTCCACTAAACTCAACTCAGCTCAACTTAACTCAACTCAGTTCAACTCAATTCTTATAACAACCTCTGATTATGTACGTGCACGCGTCGCAGTTTTTAAATCATTCTCTGTTGATTATAAAATCAGTCTAGTTTCTATTGATAGCACCATAGACTTTCTCAAGTTAGCCTAGTTGGAGTTTTAACAAATATTGTGTTTCGAATTGCGAGACCGTTTTCCTCACACAATTATATATATCTTCCTCCTGTATGTCTTGTCCTTAGTCCATAATTCTACATGTTTCGTCGATTTTATCTTTGATAAAACATACTAATAATTACAAAGATGTCGATTGCAACGAGAAAAAGAGTGTTGAGGTACTACATAGAACCTGTACGGTTGTATGGATGTGAAGCGCGGAGAATGAGCAGCCAAGCTGAAAAACATCTGATGGCTGTGGAAATGTGGTTTCTCAGGAGAATGCAAAGAATACCATGGGCAGACAGAAAAACCCAATGAACAAGTCCTTCAAGAAACAAATGAAACTCGTAAACTGATTAGAGAAATTAAACGTAGACAGTCAAAATTGTTTGAGCATGTTATGAGAAGAAATAAATTGGAGAACTTGGTGACAACTGCCAAGATCGAGGGGAAGAGAACAAGGGGATGACGGAGAAGTAAATACCTAGATGGCTTGGACACGTGGCATGGCTGAGACAGGAACATTGAGATTGATTCCATGACTCTGGTGATCGAGTGAAATGGCGAATCATGACCACCCACGCTTATCGGCATGACACATGTTGGATGGATGGATGGATGGATTTTATCTTAAAACTGAAAATCTTTACTCCAATTGTAAACTATTGAAGCTGATAATTGATAATACGAAGGTTTCAGATTGAAACTAATGGCAATTCAATACAGCTAACTTTCACGGTGGAGATGGCGCATGATGCTGTGTAAAGATTGCAGAATGAAAAGAAAACAAAATATCTGAGGAAATTTAAAAAGAAAAAAAAAAAATTGTTTCCGCTGGGGCTTGAACCCAGGACCTTCCGCGTGTTAGGCGGATGTGATAACCACTACACTACGGAAACAGATGATAGCAAGCATCCCAAAATAGTACCAGTATTATCTTGTATGACACACTGTAAAGTTTTATTAGTTTGTTTATTATAGTAAATATGTGTAAACAATGAAACAGTTTATCACTCGGCTACGCTTGTTGCAGTTTTCTTCACGGTTCAGTAATTGTTAGCTTAAATTTACTCTGAAGTAATTAATTGTTCGCCGTGTCTATGAATGGCATTTTAATAGCCCCAACGACGGCAAGAATTCACCCCCTGCTGTCCCGCCCCAAATTATAGACATAATAATCATGTATGCAACCTTCCTACCACTACAAGCTGCATGAGGAGATCACAACCCTTAAAATAACTACTGCTTTCGTTGGAGTCGTTAAACTGTAGGTCTGGTTACAAACGAGGAAGTACAAGAAGAAGAACTGAAAACACGCACATAAAGTGTTATTCGTTCATATTATTTCATAGAACCACCACGTGACGTTCACGCGGCAATTGACTTCTGCTAGCTAGGGATATAATATAACAGACGTACTGACTGGTGTTTGTAGTTGTTGC
>JACEFZ010015929.1:20000-105945 GCA_014155875.1 Cepaea nemoralis
CATTGTTCGGGCCCACCTGTAGAAGGGGGTGGGTCTGTAAACATTGTTCGGACCCACCTGTAGAAGGGGGTGGGTCTGTACACATTGTTCGGGCCCACCTGTAGAAGGGGGTGGGTCTGTAAACATTGTTCGGACCCACCTGTAGAAGGGGCCTGTACACATTCTTCGGGCCCACCTGTAGAAGGGGTTGGGCCTGAGTACGTCACGAAAACAGAAGATAGGCTAGCAGGGAATGCACCTCTTGGTGGTAGTTTGCCTATGGACAAGGGGGAGGTGGTCGTGCGCTTGTGGGACCAGGTGGAGAAGGCGGAGGAACAGACTGAGAACCCATATGTGGAAAGAATGAGATTGCGGGTGATCGGCAGGGGTTCTGGAAGAATCTCAAAACAGAGGGAAGACCAGGAGAACATTTAATCAGATAGCGGTGGGAACGATTAGTAGTATGACTCTTCGCTGGCTGTTGAACGAGGGGACTGAGCACGTATGGGAATGTCCTGAGTGCAGTGATGTCGGTTCTTGCTTGACTCAACTCAACTCAATAGAAGAGGAAGAGAGGATGCCAGGTAGTTTGACATGACATGAAGGGACATCAATCAGTCAATCAGATGCCGTCTACACAATGAAGGTTGGCTGAAATGGGTCTCTAACACTGTCTGTCGTCTCTCGCCTTGATTGTGCATTCTGTCAGATTGCTGTTTGTCCGTATCTTGAAATTACCTTCCTATTTGTATCGTTGTCTGCCTCTTAGTCGCTTCTTCAACTTTACCCCCAGTATAGTTTTTAGAAGAGTGTTATGTCTTTTGTCCCAGCCGAAATATTTAATCTTTTTCATCTCTTGTTTTATTGCTATCATTAACTCTCTTTTCATTCCCAGGTTTTCTAGAACTTCTGTATTTGTTTTTGTTTCCATGAAATAAGTCATATCCTTCTATATATCCAAATCTCCATGACCTTTATTCGACTTTCTAATTGCTTGTTCACTGTCCGGACTTCCGCACCATATTATACAGTAGCGTTGAGTATACGTAACATTTGACAATTTTCATTTTTAATGCGCCGTTAATCTGTCTAGATATTAATACCGATTTTTTTGGAGGGTCCATTCATATTCTCTTTTTGATTTCTGTTTCACTTCTGTCATCATCGTTTACATGTTCAAGATTTCTCTTTCACTTGCCATCATCTGTTATTATTTGTCCAATATAGGAGAAATATCAGGGTCGGAAATGATTGGCAGGATACAAGAAGCCGTGGACAGACATGATCACCAACGCCACACACCAGGGCATTCACACTAGCAGGAAGGGGAGAGTATGGGGAGAAGACCACTGGAGAACTGAGTGACCGCTGGACACATTCACGGGGAAAGGTGCAGGACCTGGCCACATGACATATTCGGGTCAAGGGTTTAGCTGGGTTGGGTTAAGTGGAATGGGGCTGGGTTGTGTTGAGCTGACCTGGGTTGGGGTGTGTTGAGTTGGAGAGGGTTGAGTCGGGTTGAGTTGAGCTGACTTGGGTTGGGGTTGACTTGGGTTGAGTTGAGTTGAGTGGAAATGGGTTGAGTGGAGTTGGGTTAGCTTGAGTAGAGTTGGGTTGGCTTGAATGGAGTTGGCTTGAGTGGAGTGGAGTTGAGTTGAGTGGAAATGGGTTGAGTGGAGTTGGGTTAGCTTGAATATAGTTGGATTGAGTGGAGTTGGGTTGAATGGAGTTGAGTTGGGTTGAGTTGGCTTGAGTGAGTTGGCTTGAGTGGAGTTTGGTTGGGCTGGGTTAAATTGGGTTGGGTTTAGTGGAGTTGGATTGGGTTGAGTTGGGTTGGGTTGAGTTGAATTGATGGGGTTGGGTTGAGCTGAGTTGGGTTGAGTGGAGTTGGATATGAGTTGAGCTGAGTTTAGTTGAATTGGGTGGAGTTGAATTGGTTTGAGCTGAATTGGGTTGGGTTTAGTGGGGTTAAGTTGAGTTGGGTTGGATTGAGTGGAGTTAGCTTGAGTGGGGTTGGGTTGAGTAGAGTTGGCTTGAGCTGAGTTGGGTTGAGTTGAACTGGGTTTAGTGGGGTTAAGTTGAGTGGGGTTAGGTTGAGTGGAGTTAGCTTGAGTGGAGTTGGGTTGGGTTGAGTTGAACTGGGTTGAGTTGGGTTGAGCTGAGTTGGGTTGAGTTGAGTTAGATTAAGTTAAGTCCTGAATCGACATCGTGGTCCGCATGACCGAATGGGTAAGAACGCGTGTTCTTAATCATCCGTTCTGCTGATGCCGAGGTAAGCGGTTCAACCTTTACACTGGACAGCTGGACGAAAATGTTGACCTGTCGTCCTTGACTTCTTCTTCTTCTTCAGTGTTCCGAGCCATTGAGGTTCTTTGCTACAGATACAAGCCGTCTCCATTCGTCTCTCTGGTTGACCTTCTCTTGCCAGTCGCTGATTCCAAGTGCTTGTAGGTCTGTATGTATATTATCTCTCCACCGTCTTCTTGCTCTACCTCGGGGTCTACGGTCATTTATTTCCTGAGTGTAAGCGAGTTTTGTTTCCCTATTATCTTCCATTCTGTCTATATGCAACAGCCACTGCAGTCTATTAGCCTTCATGATACCAGTAATTAGCGGAGACTTAAACAGATCATAAATGTCTTTGTTACTTCTTCTTTTCCACTCTCCACTTTGTGTATCCCTAATGGGCCCAAAGATGTGTCTTAAGACTTTGTTCTCAAAGGTTTGTAACAAGGCTTCGTCTCCTTTAGTTGTACTCCAGGTTTCAGAGCCATACAGCACAACCGGTCTGATCAGTGTTTTGTATATTGTGATCTTGGTGTTACGAGATAGCGCCTTTGATTTTAGCAGATGTTGTAGTGCATAGTATATCTTATTTCCAGAGTTGATTCTAGCTTGTATTTCTTCCCTTACGATGTTGGAGCAGTTGAAGATTGTACCCACGTATTTATATGTTTCCGTTCTTTTAATGGTCATATTATCTATTTGTATGTGGCCAGAGTTTTTAGCTGTTCCTTCTCTTGAAATTACCATATATTTTGTCTTATCTTGGTTGATACCAACCCCATCTGTTGGGCTTTTTCCTTTAAGTGAGTTAATATTTCCAATGCATTTTGTTCATTTTCCCCTATAATATCTATATCATCTGCATAACCAAGCAGCTTGGATGTTCCTTCAATATCACATTCCTCCTTTACCTTCCTTACAACTTTCTCTAGAGCCAGATTGAAAAGGAGCGGCGATAGTGCATCACCCTGTTTCAAGCCAGATGTTATTTGGAAAGAGTCTGATTTCCTGCCTTTATAAATTACAAGTACCTCTGAAGTCGGAGTGCGAGGGGCACTGCTAATAGGGAAAGCTAATCCGTACGCAAAATCCAGTCCACCAGTTCTATAAATAGTGTGTGTGGACGACGCTTGGGTTCAAAGCGAGAGAACGCAATAAAAAAAAAAACGACATCGCGGCAATCAGGACATTCCCATACGTGCTCCATCCTTATCTTCAGCAGCCAGCGAAGAGTCCAATACTGATGGTACCAGTAGCAGGCTGATTATGTGTCCGTCTAGTCTTTATTCGGAGTCCTGGGTGTCGGCCAGATCCTCTGGTCGCTCCCTGCAGCATCGGTCTCTCTCCAGGCAACCAGGACAAGAACACGGACACCACCTGAGGCTGGTGACAGTGATCGTGTGAGATGACGCTCATCGGCATGGCACATGATGATGCTAATGATAACGATGAAGGTTGTCCTGGCTATAACTAAATTATAAGTACTAAAGACGAGAGGGTTGACTTCATTGCAACGCATTTCATCCCATCTGGTTCGGTGTTGCTCCGCAATATGCCGTGGCGTATCGTAAATTGTGGAGAAGCATGATCGCCCACGCCAGCCGGCAAGACACTAGATTTTCCACAGAACGGTAAACCACTGGCAGGGAGCATTGCACAAAGCACGAACTCTGTGGCTCCAGATGTGACCTGCAGAAGTCTCCGGGGAAAACTGCACTCGTGGTCTGAACGGCTGTCCGGGGAACGAACCCGCCACCTTCAGAACTCGAGGCAGAAGGTTTAATAACTTCACCACACAGACTCCTTAGTTGTACTGACTGTTCAAACCCACACCAAATGGAATATAAGTGCCGATTCGTTCTGGTGTGTGAAAGCCTACCCGGAATGTGTTAGTAAGACATCATCATCATCATCATCATCATCATCATCATCATCATCATCATCATCATCCAGTGCCTTGCCAGCTTCGTGGGCGATCATGCTTCTGCACAAATTACGATCTCTGACGGCATGGATCCGTTTGTGTGTTGACTCCCTTCCTTGCCATGAGACAAGACTCAAGAATTTTCTTACGCTGTCTTCCTCCATCGCTCTTTCCACAAATCTTTCCGGTTGTCACACCATGCTCCAGTTTTTGTCTTCTCATAACGTGGCCAAAACGCGATGACTGTTTCTTTCTAATGTATGTGATAAGTTGTCTTTGCGACCTAGCTTCCCTCAAAATGTCCAGATTTCTCATTTTCGTTGTCCAACTAATTTTCAGCAGTCTTCTATAAAACCACATCTCCAAGGCTTCTGGGGAATTTTTTCACCCATTTACTAATTGTCCAAGATTCGTAGCGTATGTTAAAATTGGTTCTATGTAACATGCAAGAACTTTTTTTCTAACTTTCAAAGACAAGGCCTTATTGCGCACAATGTTCTTCATTAGTAAACCATACTTCAGAAAAATGAACTGTTACGTGGATTATTCACAACCTAAACACAGTGTTTACCTATCTCCGCGGGATCTGCCTTTGATGCCTTGTCGGTCGTATTTTTGTACGGTAGATAAATTTCACACCGCACCGCTTGGATTACGGTACTGGATGCAGTGGGTACTTAGCGGCAGGGAGTTATGTTTCACAGCCAAGGATTGTGTTTCAGCCATGGATTGTGTTTCACACGTCGAGTTGTGTTTCAGACAGGTCCCGTGACAGTTTGCGGCCTGTTGTCTGTTGTCATTCCTGTGTTCATGTTCGTGTTTGTTTGTTTTATCTATGTCTGTTTCTCGCTGGGTTTTGGGGTGAAGTTCTTTGACAAGGAAATACCTAAATCCCCGTGCTGTAAACACGTCCAACAAAGGCCTAATCTGAGCCAGTACGTATGTGCTATGCTGCATTGTGGGCTTGGTTACATTCTAATATACCTCTCCGAAACTGAAGTACATCATCCGTCTTGCATCTTCATTGGTTTCTGGGCTTGGGGGAGGGGGAGAACTTCCGTGAAGACGGAACCTTTGGTGACGAATCGGGAGAATAGTGCCTGCACCAACCTCAACCCGTCTACCAACCACCAACCAATCTACCAATCAACCAACCATCCAATCTACCAACCAATCAGTCAATCTACCAACCAGCCAATTCTACCAACCAGCCAGCCAATCTACCAAGTCATCCAATCTACCATCCAGTCACCCAATCTACCATCCAGTCATCCAGTCTACCATCCAGTCATCCAATCTACCATCCAGTCATCCAATCTACCATCCAGTCATCCAATCTACCAACCAGTCGTCCAATCTACCAACCAGTCATCCAATCTACCATCCAGTCATCCAATCTACCAACCAGTCATCCAATCTACCATCCAGTCATCCAATCTACCAACCAGTCATCCAATCTACCATCCAGTCATCCAATCTACCAACCAGTCATCCAATCTACCATCCAGTCATCCAATCTACCAACCAGTCATCCAGTCTACCATCCAGTCTACCATCCAGTCTACCATCCAGTCATCCAATCTACCATCCAGTCATCCAATCTACCATCCAGTCATCTAGTCTACCATCCAATCATCCAATCTACCATCCAGTCATCCAATCTACCATCCAGTCATCCAATCTACCATCCAGTCATCCAATCTCCAATCTACCATCCAGTCATCCAATCTACCATCCAGTCATCCAATCTACCATCCAGTCATCCAATCTACCATCCAGTCATCCAATCTACCAGCCATCCAATCTACTAACCAACCAGCCATTCTACCAACCATCCAATCTACCAACCATCCAATCTACTAACCATCCAATCTACTAACCATCCAATCTACCAACCATCCAATCTACTAACCATCCAGTCTACTAACCAACCAGCCATTCTACCAGCCATCCAATCTACTAACCAACCAGCCATTCTACCAACCATCCAATCTACCAACCATCCAATCTACCAACCATCCAATCTACTAACCAACCAGCCATTCTACCAGCCATCCAATCTACTAACCAACCAGCCATTCTACCAACCATCCAATCTACCAACCATCCAATCTACCAACCATCCAATCTACTAACCAACCAGCCATTCTACCAGCCATCCAATCTACTAACCAACCAGCCAGTCTACCAACCATCCAATCTACTAACCAACCATCCAATCTACTAACCAACCAGCCATTCTACCAACCATCCAGTCTACTAACCAACCAGCCAATTCTACCAACCATCCAATCTACTATCCAACCAGCCATTCCACCAACCATCCAATCTACTAACCAACCAGCCATTCTACCAACCATCCAGTCTACTAACCAACCAGCCAATTCTACCAACCATCCAATCTACTAACCAACCAGCCAATTCTACCAACCATCCAATCTACTATCCAACCAGCCATTCTACCAACCATCCAATCTACTAACCAACCAGCCATTCTACTAACCATCCAATCTACTAACCAACAAGCCATTCTACCAGCCATCCAATCTACTAACCAACTAGCCATTCTACCAACCATCCAGTCTACTAACCAACCAGCCATTCTACCAACCATCCAATCTACTAACCAACCAGCCATTCTACCAACCATCCAATCTACTAACCAACCAGCGAATTCTACCAACCATCCAATCTACTAACCAACCAGCCAATTCTACCAACCAATTAACCAACCATTGTCTACGCGTAGAGCTATAGAAGAACAGATCGAAGCTTCTAAGTTCACAACATTCAGCATGAGAATGGAACCGGAGGCAGCCAATGATGCCTTCCAACGACTCTGAGTCACCATGCCAAAGTCCCTATACGGTGTGATTAGTTGTAGGTCACACAGGCGATCAACAACAATGGCTGTCCAATGCTTGTCGCCGCGTGTGGTTTGCCTCTTGTGAACGAAGTTTCACAATTCTACCACACTGCATTCGAAGTCCGCCGGAGGGCGTTTTGGGAGCAGGTAGCATTGCTTTGATTTTCTCAATGGTATGAGCCGCAGCCGTTCAGAAAAACCATGACAAACTACTGATCGTAAAATGGCCGAGAAAATCACAAACCGTTAATAAATGCTGAGGTTGATCGAGACGACCTGTAAACTGTGTCTGACATTTAAAGTAAAAACTATGTGTGACTGACAGGGTTAAAGTGATATCTCGCCCTTGACTTGGGGACGTAAATTACAAGTACCTCAGAAGTCGGAGTGAGTTCGCCTGACGGCGAAGGAAACTGGTTACTGGTATTAGAAAAAGCTAATCCACACGGCAGTATTTTTTACGATTGTGTTGTTACTCCAGTATCTTGAACAAGTGTGTTATCTTACTGTGTCTTGTAAGATTGTGTTGTGTTAAATGCAGTACCATGTAATATTGTGATTTGTTAATCTTGTTACTCCCAGGAAGGTAATAAACGCCTGAAGAAGTCGGATGTGTCGGCCGAAAATTTCAAATATCGCATCTCTGCTGTAAATAATCACAACGAAATTACGTCTAAAACAACATTCCGGACAAACGCAGAAGAAGAAGAAGAAGAAGAAGAAGAAGAATCTTATTACTGCAGTATCATGCAAGATTGTGTCTGTTTCATGCGTTAAGTCCGGACGCGACAGCACAACACTTGGGACATTCCTATACATGCTCCGCCCTCATCAGCAACAGCCAGCGAAGAGTTCCAATACTAATGGTACTAGTAGCAGTCTGATTGTGTGTCCGTCTGGCCTTTCCTCAAGAGTCGGTGTCAGACAGATCCTCTGGTCACTCCCTGCAGAACCATTATGTCCAGGCCATGATGATCTACCCCTTCTTCTGTAATGAGTGAGTGGCATCTTGCAGTTTTGACAGACCAAAGTATGTGAGTTGGAATGTGGCCAATATTCCATCACAATGCCTGGGCAGAGCTTCAGAGAAACATGTGGAGCCCAAACGACATGTTCCCTCTCTTGGCCTAATCTTGTGTATTCCAGAGGAATGGGTAACCAATACGTCTGGCACAAGGTAGGCTGCAGACGCTGGCGGCACAACGTCAAAACCTCTGAGACCTCGCCACCACGAGCAGGTGGCGAGTGATGGCCAGACCCTGGAAGCCAAGGGACCCGGCTTAGAGGCGTTCAGCCAAGTCCCACAGGTGAGGGCCTCGTACGCGTCCGGACCGTAAGGGCGCGTACATTTGTCAGTCACAAGTGTCCGGACCTGTGTAAAGCCTGCACTATCGTCAGACTCCCCGCCTGACTTGAGCGGATCCCACAACCAGCGGTCTTCTGTGCTATCTTCTTCTTCTTCTTCTTCTTCTTCTTCTTCTTCTTCTTCTTCTTCTTCTTCTTCTTCTTCTTCTTCTTCTTCAGCGTTCCGAGCCATTGAGGTTCTTTGCTGCAGATACAATCCGTCTCCATTCGTCTCTCTGGTTGACCTTCTCTTGCCAGTCATTGATTCCAAGTGCTTGTAGGTCTGTACATGTATTATCTCTCCACCGTCTTCTTGGTCTACCTCGGGGTCTACGGTCATTTATTTCCTGAGTGTAAGCGAGTTTTGTTTCCCTATTATCTTCCATTCTTTCTATATGCCCCAGCCATTGCAGCCTATTAGCCTTCATGATACCAGTGATTATCAGGGACTTAAACAGATCATAAATGTCTTTGTTACTTCTTCTTTTCCACTCTCCACTTTGTGTATCCCTAATGGGTCCAAAGATGTGTCTTAAAACTTTGTTCTCAAAGGTTTGTAACAAGGCTTCTGTACTATACAATATAAAATAACATAAAGTAATGCAGCTTTACATCACAGAATTATGAAACACTATTTTGCACTATTCACACGACCCCAAAAGGGCCACAATCACATCTGCCTTATCATGCACCTATACTCCACCGAGGGGTACAGACCCAGCCAATATGTCCGCCTGTTCGTTTCCCACCACACCAGCATGTCCTGGGGGAAAGAAATTGTCGGTGAAACTAATCCATGTTGTCAGTACCACTGTATCTCTTCAACTGCATGTATCTTTCTTTCCCAACAGAGTGTTTCTTCTTCAGTGCAGACTTGAACAAAACACTGGAGGATAAGATCTGGAAAAAGAAAACTGGATTTAATTTGGCTAATTATAATATGGATGAAACGCTATCAGTGAGTACTGAAAACCACGTGGTGTGGGAGTATCGTGTTTGTGTGGGAGTAAGGCGATGTTTGAATGTTATATGTAGGGTAAGTGATGAACAAGGAGAGTCCTCTCTCTCTCTCTCTCTCTCTCTCTCTCTCTCTCTCTCTCTCTCTCTCTCTCTCTCTGTATGTGTGTATGTGTGTGAGTGTCACTGTTTAGTGTGCTTACTGTATGAATACACTCACTTCTGTATCCTCTTCTGTGTGTGTATCCTTATCATCTTCTCTCTGTGTATCCTCACCATCATTTGTCTGTCTACCCTTGCCATCGTCTGTCTGTGTATCCCCACCATCGTCTGTCTGTGTATCCTCACCTTCGTCTGTCTGTGTATCTTCGCTATCAATCAATCAATCATGTGCCATGCCGGAAAGCGTGGGCGTCGCTATCATCTCTCTGTATATCTTTGCTATCGTCTGTCTGTGTATCCTCGCTATCGTCTGTCTGCGTATCCCCGTTATGATTTGTCTGTGTATCCCCACTATTGTCTGCCGTATATCCAGACTGTGGTTGGTGTATCCGGCCATACAACAACCGAATCAAACACCGACCGCACTCTGCTGGCTGTATTTATTTCTTCCACGCGTCCCCTCATCCATAGCCCATCACATGCAAGTGTCATACAGAGAGAGAGAGAGAGAGAGAGAGAGAGAGAGAGAGAGAGAGAGAGAGAGAGAGAGAGAGAGTAATCCCCTGGCAGATACTGCCATAGGGTATGAAGTAGTAAAATCCCGTGTGTTGCCGGGGCCCATAAGGGAAGCAAAGAATAGCAACACTGTAGCCTACCACGCATGTCGTAAGAGGCGACTAAGGAGGCTATGGTTCCGTCGCCCTGCTACTGAGTGAGTGCGTGGCGCGACACTGTGAGCTGTGAGCTTCGTGTGAGATACTTTTGGATCTGCCCGGGGTTTTTTGGAGCGTGACTGCATGTTCGAAGCGATGGCAGCTGGCTATGTCCCAGAGTTGACCGGTTTTTGCCTTATGCAGAAATGCGTGGCTGCTGGGCCTCTGGTTGACTGCCACTGCCATCGACGGTGAACTGTATTTTCGTGGACTGTGTGGGTGAACATCTAGGAAACATCCAGATGGGAAAATGACTGCCGATTCCATCAGAGATAAACTGGATGTTTCGTGGGGGACTGGTGTGTTGACATTCTGGCGGCGGCATTGTGCACAGTGTATCTGTGCGGGCTGTTGTTTGTCGAGACTCCTGTCTTTTCCACTTTTCACATTGGGCAGTGGGGAGCGTTTTATGCGATATTCACTGGCACAGGAATGGAGCATAATGGGGACGACCCGTTGCTGTGAAGTTGGAACCGCGACTAACTAACTAACTAACTAAATAGTAGCACGTTATGAACACTAGATCTCCGCGTTGGGTTAGGTTTGGTTTGGTTTGGTTTGGGTTAAAATAACTTTCAGGGTACACGGATATCTACACCTCTCAATGACTGACACATCTTAGTGATTCGAACATCCCTAGTGACTCGAGCATCTTTGAGTCTAACATCTCAGTGACTCAGACATCCCAGTGACGCAAATATCCCAATGACTCGAACATATGTGAGTCTAACATCTCAGTGACGCAAAGATCCCAGTGACTGGAAAATCCCAGTGATTCGAACATCCCAGTGACTCAAAAATCCCAATGATTTAAACATCCCAGTGACTCAAAAATCTCAATAACTTAAACATCCCAATGACGCAAATAACTGCGATTCTAACATCTCAGTGACTCAAACATCCCAGTGACTCGGAGCATCAGAGATTCCATCAATGATTTTAACATCCAAGTGACTCGGACATCCCAGAGACTCGAACATCCCAATGACTTGAACACCCCAATGACTTGAACATCCCAATGACTTGAACATCCCAATGACTTGAACATCTCCGTGATTCTAACATCTCATTGACTCGGAACATCTGTGATTCTAACCTCTGTGATTCTAATATCCCAGTGACTCTAACATCTCTTTGACTAAAAAACTAAGTGACTCACACAGCCCAGTGACTCGAACATCTCAGTGACTCTAACATCTCATTAACTCGAACATCTGCGATTCTAACATCTACGATTCCAACATCTCGGTGACTCCAACATCTCAATGACTCGAACATCTGTGATTCTAATATCTGCGATTCTAACATCCTAGTGACTCCAACATCTCATTAACTCGAACATTTCACTGACTCGAGCATTAGTTTTGAAGACGCCGAGACCCCCCCCCCCCTCCCCCTTTCCCTTTAAAAAAAAGTCAATCGAGTGTTGAAATCGGCCACGGGCAGGTGCGAAATCGAAGTTCAATTATATAGATGAAGCCAGGCACCAGTCCACAAATGTGCACCCCCGCTAAGCTTCTGATCTGAAGAGACCATCGGCGAGCTGCCTTCACGGAAAGCTGGTCTGGCGTGCGGCAGGACTGCGGCAACTAGAAACGGAATCTCACCTGGGCTGGCTGTATGCCTGTCAGGTGTCGCGGGACTACGTTCCTTGATTAAACAGGAATGCAATTGTTGGAATGAAACACTGGGCTGTGTACATACTACGCGATGAACCACCCGCAGGTTGCGTGTTTCATTATTAATGAGCGTCAAACGTGGACAATAAGCAGACAAGATGAGAAATATCGAATGACGCCGGAAATGTAATTTGTGATGACATTGAAACAGATACAATAGACCAGGCATCGGCAAATTACGGCACGTATGCCAAAGGTGGCCCGTGGAATGATTTTCAATGGCACGCCCAGTGAATGGAAATACAATATATGATCGCATAACCCGTGTAATTGTAAATTAAATGGAGGTATGCAAAATCGTTTGAAGCTATATCTGTTTTCGCATCTATTCAAAATGAAAGTTACTAACTAGACATTAGAGATTAGAATATGTGGTATGATGCAAACTAAATCAGTGAGTATGGAGCAATAATGCTTGACCTTGACGAAGTTCTATTTCCGTCCCATCCTTCCCCGCCCTCCCTGACACTTTCATCACAACTCTGTTGTTTTCTCTGCTGTAATATATTCATGCCAGTGTCACGTGACCGCGACCATAGCTTACATTTTGGTGGTGATTTTGGTGTGTAGATTAGCTGTCCCTATTACCAGTGTCTCCCGACATCAGGTGAACCTGATCCACTCCGACCCCTGAGGTACTTGTAATTTACGTCCTTAAGTCAAGGACGAGAAATTAACATTTTAGTCGGGAAGCAGAGGTGTTTCCAAGGTACCAGGGCCAGGTTTTATACTGGCCAAGATCTACTAACACGTCCTAATCGTGCGTCCTGGGCAACAGGTCCCTTCGGGGTCCTGGCTAACTTAATAGGATCGCTGATTCTTCCGAAGTCGGAGAGTGTCTGCCTGTACGGCGAGGAACCACCAGTCTGCACACCAATAAGCCAGACATGGGACAACGGATACTCACGCAAACCTCAGTCCGGTATGACATCACACTGATGTTGGACAACAGGATGTCTTCATCCGACATACAGGACTTCACGCTGGAGTTCACAGCCTGCGAACGTAATCAGGCAAGCAACATTTTAGTCCAACTGACCGGTGTCGGGACTAAACCCGCCACCTCGCATCAACATACCGGACGTTCAAGAACGGGTGCTCTTATCCATTCTGCCGTGCTGGCCTCCATTAAGTTATATCCTCAGTTAATGTGTTTGTCTCGCAAGTCATTGTACCTTCTGTCTTAACAAAACGTACATATGGCCATTTTATAATATAATTTCTAAAATCATGTGTTCACAGCTGACATTTCGGAAAACATAATGTGTATATTTGTTTCTGTTTATATAAAAATAATGAATAATTTACAAATAATATAATAGTTTTCTATGTATCGGAACATGTTCATACAGGATCAGAAACAAAATAATGTGTTCAATGTAACACGAACTCTTTCTTATTGCATAAAACTGGCTGGAACTGTCTAATTGCGTAGGCCTCACTATATTTGAGCAGTCGTTTATTGTTCGTGGAATACAATATACAAAACGCTTCTTTATGTTCACGTTGTCGCCATAGTTTATCTTCTTCTTTTGCGTTCGCCCGGATAGTTTTTTTTCGGACGTGATTGCGTTGTGCCTGTTTACTGCAGAGCTGCGTTCTTGCGCCGTTTGGCCGACACATCCGAATTCAGCGGGCGTTTGTTGACCGGGTTAGCCTCCCCGGGTTTTTCGGAGGACATTCGACTCTCACTTGGACGTAGTTGTTTTGTGCCTGTTTACAGCAGAGCTGCGTTCTTGCATCGTTAGGCCGACACACCCGAATTCAGCTGGCGTTTGTTGACCGGGTTAGCCTTCCCGGGTTTCATAGTTTATGAGATTTGAAGATTGAGCACAACCCACTAGTGGCGACGCTGATTGTGTTCCGGTCGTTGCCCATGTGAGCTCAAGGTTCGAACAGGAATACGATCAGCGTTGCCAGTAGTGGGTTGTGCTCAATCGTCAAAGCTCAAATCCCGAAACAACCAAATAAATCAGTTTATGAGATGTTGATAAATCGACGAGGAGGGGATTTTAAACGAAAACCGTAAAGTTATTAAAGAAATTTGCTGCAAGGGTGTCCAACCTACGCAGAACAGAGACAGTTGATTCGGCCTACACCATTTCCATTTGAGGACAAACTCAATGGAGCTGTCAACATGCTTAAGTTAACGGCTTGAACATATATTCCGACTGACGTCTGAAAGTGTACGTAGAAGAAGAGTTTCTTGGTGTTTCATCTTCTCACGTGACCTTTATGGACCTCTCCTGTGATCTTTGTGGACCTCTCATGGGACCTTTGTGGACCTCTCGCTCGCCTCGGTCGATTGCGACTTCCTCTACAAGGGCATGCAACTGACGTACCCACGTGTCACCCACCCCTTTTCCATAGTTTTAACAAAAAGTCGCTTAAAAGTCGACAGGGTCGACTTCATTACACCGGGTTTTTATCCCATATGGCTCAGTCTCTTTCCACAGCGCATAAAACGTCGCACAAAGCATAAACTCCGTAGCTCCAGCGACGACCCCTATAGAGTAGTTATAAACAAGTAAAGGACACTCTTAGACGCTTTAAGGCGCCGTGGGCATATGGTTCTTGACTCGCGTTTCATAGACCAATCAGCACTCCCGTGGATGACGTGGTCTGTATCACGAAGGTCGCCTTTACTTCCCAAGACTTCCGGTGCGCTGATGCCGAGGTAGCGGGTTCAACCGTTTCACCGGTCGGACTAAAATGTTGACTTCTCTTCCGTGACTTGGGGACTAAATTACAAGTACCTCAGAAGTGGGTTCACCTGATGGCGAGGGACCTTGGTAATAGGGAAAGGTAATCCACACACAAAAACACTCCAGTGCTCTATAAATGGTAGCACGTGTGCGGGCTACGTTTGAGTTCAAAGCGAACGATCGAAATTTTTTTTTATTTTTCTCTGATATTTGAATAACGAAGACACAAACCATATATAGAACGATTTATTGCTTGCCATATTTCGCTGCATATCGTCAGGTACTTTCTGCAGATGTCACACCTCCCCTGATGTGTCTCCACCTTGCCGTGGTGGGGGAGCTTGCGTGTCCCATTGACCCCATCTGCTTGCCGATGGATGAAAACTACATATCGGACAGCTTATGGGATAGGGACCAGACTAAGAGAGACACAACCTGCTGCTCTGCAGGTAGACTGAGGATAGCAGTCAATAGACTAAATCAGGTACACGAAGGCAGAAGACCTTGGTCCGGACAAAACTCCAAGGCTCCCTGTCGAGGGCTGTGGCTGAACGCCTCTAAGCCCTCGGATCTGAGAGCCAGGCCGATACCCACCTACCGAAAAATAGAGGTTAGATACTGAGCAAGCTACATGCTCAGGTCTGATACATGTTCAAAGGCTCTCAGCTGGGGGATATGAGAGATTCCCGGATGAGAGGGCCTGGCCGTTTCTCGTTCACTGCTGCACGAAGGTAAGGTGCTGAGCCGGCAGCACATGTAGCCTACCTCGTGAGTGAGTACAAAAAGTCAGAAAAGTGCCCCAGTCGAAGGAAATGGTTACGAAAACTGTCTGTATCTAACTCATAGAGAGTGTTGACAAAAGTGGAAGAACATCTCAGTGACGCGAAATGGAACGCATGGCGAGCGAACCTACTGCGTGGTCCGAAGTCAAAAGCAAAAGCTTACCGAGTGGATGTCGCTCGCAGTCGGACCGCTCCTGGTATGTGCTTGAGCGACCTGTGGCAAGCCCAACACATGGAAGTTAGGAACTAAAGCAGCCATGAGCAGGACGTGGCAACTCCTCGGGTGAGCCCAGTCTCAGAGCAATATGTGCCGGCTCTGCAATTATGGAAGCCTCCTTGGATAGCGAGGGAATGCCCATGGTCTGCCCCTGCCTTCCCTTAAGGGCCGACCGCGATATCGTTGATCGTCCTATCCTGACCAGCTGAGATGTGGGCGACATCACAACAGTCTAACGTGCCTCAAAACCAGAGGAAGGCTAACCTCATTAAAAAATGCCCGCCGGAAGTCGGAAGTGTTGTCCTACGGGTGGCAAACTAAAAATTGACACTACGCAATTACGTCCGAGTGAAATGTCTCGTCCGAATGTCTCTCGTGCTAGGAACAGCTCTGACGGGCACAACGACAAGCACATGTCCTAAAACTCGCTGAGTGGATACCGTCTGCAAACCTGTCTGGTTTGTGCGGGAATGGCCCGGGGCAAACGAAATGACCAATATATTGAAGTGAGGATTTAAAGCAGCCATGAGCAGGACGTGACGATTCCCTCGGTAAACCCAGCACCAGGGCGCTATGTGTCGGCCCTGCAACTATAGAAGCAACCTTGGATGGCGGAAAATCCAATGGACTGTCCCTTCCTTCCTTTGAGGGAAGACCGTTGTCTTCGACCGTTCCAACTTGGCCAGCTGGGTTGTAGATGGCACCACAAAAGTGAGTCTCCCAGGAATGCTACCTGGTCAAAAAAGCACGCTGTAGTCGGATGTGTTGGCCTACGGGTTTCGGCCCAAGGGCGCATAACAGACACACCGCAATCACATCTGAAAAAAAAACCACTCCGGATGAACGAAAAGAAGAAGAAGAAGATGTCACACAACGTAGAGTAAAATAATTAGATTAATCGTTCAAGCTGAACTATACACATGTTCGCACAGTAATATCAGTTGTTTACCATGGTAATTTTAAATTGACTATCATGTGCCAGGCAATAAATCGTACTATATATGGTTTGTGTCTTCGTTATTCAAATTCACTACGGGAAAACATTATTTTGATTTTCTCTGATATGTCTCCACCTTGTAGAGGTAGAGGGGTTTGTGTGGTCCAGTGACCCCAGTAGTGACTCCAGGAGCACAGGTACTGATAGGGTCGTCCATATCGGACAGGCCAAAGGAAAGGAACCAGACTAGGCGATATACAGGGTGTATTTTTAATGACTGTGCGGTGTTTGAAAATATTGCCGGTCCAAGTTTTGTATTTACAAATTATATGGCCTGAACTTTACAGAGGGTGAGTGCAAAATTTGAACCGGCAATATTTTCAAACACTGCACAGTCATTAAGAATACACCCTGTACAAATCTGCGCTGTAGGGTTGAGGCACAGTGCAAAGCAATTCATCAAATGACGATGTGTTGGAGTTTGTTTTGATCTTTGTAGCCTGCCAATGTTGTTCTTGTTCAACGGCTGCAGATCTGCGTGTCTGTCTGGTCCAGGGATGTGTCGTGGACACACTGTCGTTGCAGCCGCTGAACTGAGTGAGTCAGACAAACAGGTCGCCTAAACATGTTGCCGACATTCCTATCTGTTGAACTATCCCTTTAGAAGAAAACAGCAAGAAGAAGGCGATGTCGATTGTTGTTGTTGTTATAGTAGTTGTAGAAATAGTAGTTGTAATGTTAGCTGTAGTAGTAGTAGTAGTAGTAGTAGTAGTAGTAGTAGTAGTAGTAGTAGTAGTAGTAGTAGTAGTAGTAGTAGTAGTAGTAGTTGTTGTTGTTGTTGTTGTTGTTGTTGTTGTGGCAGCAGCAGAAGTAGTACAAGACCAACAACAACAACAACAAGAAGCCTGGGGCGATTGGAGAGAAGATAAAGAAAAGAAGAAAAATAAAAGAAGAAGATAGAAGATAATCGGACGCTTGCTGCCAACACCAAAGACTTGCCAATGATAAAATCCACCATAGACCAGGATCCCAGATTCCACCCACCAGAGAAAATTGAAATGGCAGTGCCGTGACGTCACCACACCCTCCCCTCTCTTCCCCCATCCCTGTGGAAATGTTCGGTCGGCGTAGCCAAACCCACCAGGTGTGCATGTTAGTTGGTTTGTCTACCTGTCGGGTGTATTTTAATAGAAGCGTTATCTGTGAGGGTGAGTCTGTATTTGCTTGACTCCGGTTCCCGTGTGAGTTGGCTTTAGTTTGGGAAAATTATGTTGTAGTTATCAGTTAGGGATGGGAGAGAGAAAAGGGTGGTGAGAGAGAAAGGGATGAGAAGGATGGGATGTAATGGAGAAAGGGATGGGATGGGACGGGAAGAAGGAATGGATGTGACGGAGAGAGGAACGGGAGGTGACGGAGAAAGGGATGGGATGTGACGGAAAGAAGGGCCGGAGGTGACGGAGAGAGTGGTGAGAGATGAGAGGTGAGGGAGAGAGAGTTAGGAGTTGACGGAGTGAGGGTCGGATGGAGACGGAGAGAGGGTTGGGAGATGAGAGGAAGAAAGTGAAGGTAGGTGACAGGGACAGAGTGGGAGAGAGAGAGAGAGAGAGAGAGAGAGAGAGAGAGAGAGAGAGAGAGAGAGAGAGAGAGAGAGAGAGAGAGAGAGAAGGGATGTATTCTACAACAGCCAGAGTTCTATAACATCCGGATTCTATAAGAACGTAACTTTTACAATAACGGGAGATTTACAACTTGAGATCTACAACAACGGGAGATTTACAACAACGGGAGATCTACAATATAGGGAGATTTACAACAACGGGAGATTTACAACAACGGGGGATTTACAACTTGAGATCTGCAACAACGGGAGATCCACAAAAACGCACAATAAAATGTTATCTGTGTACCCAGGTGATGCACTCAACCCCACATCCCCCCCCCCCCCCAAAAAAAAAAACCAACCCCTTGAAATAAGCTATACAAATAAACAACGGCAACCAAACAACAAACAATTAACAAAGCAACCACACAACTCGAATTACACATAGTAGTTTATAAATAAACACACATATACTGTGTTTGTGCTCATAAACAGAAGCAGAAGAAAGAAGTAGGGACTAGAGGACGCATCAGGCAACATGACAACTGGAAGATATGGATACCGACCGGGATTCGAACCCGTCACCTCCAAATGGCGACATCACATTGCTCGACGCAAGATCAACTAGACACCGCTACATAAAAATACCAAATGCAAGCAGACAACTTAACATAGAAATAACAAATGCAAGCAGACAACTTAACATAAAAATACCAAATGCAAGCAGACAACTTAACATAAAAATAACAAATGCAGCGACACAACTTTAGATGCAAATAACAAAACAACAACATAACGCGACATAGATGTAACAAATGCGATCAAACAACATAACTACTTAACTTACATGTAGCAAATGCAGCCAAACAACTTAACATACAAATTGGAAATGCAACCAAACACTAAAGTCTAGAACAGTGGTTCTCAACCTTTTTTGACCCACTCACCTTCACCATATGTTCAGAATGTCATCTCCCCCCCCCCCCCCCACACACACACTTTCTTATTTCCTCCCTATAAATCCACACCCCCCCCCCCCCCCCCCCACCCCACCTCTACACAGTTTACGTAAAAATGGAAGCTAACTTTACTAACACATACTAGAACAAGTCTAGACGTCTACATAAAACGTGATTTGCGGGTGTACTTACGTTATAAAACGAATTTCAGAAGGGCGAAAAGTACAGAATCGTAAAGTATGGAAGGAAAAACAATATCAAGTAACCGGTTCTTGTATTAAGGAGATCTTGAAATAATCTTAATTCCTCCCCCACCCCCACCCAACCATCCTGGAAACCCTAAAATTTCCTCCTTGGGGGGAATTCCCCACCGGGTGAGAACCACTGGTCTAGAATCGCAACAGGTCCCTTCGGGGTCCTGGCTAAAGTCAGTAGGATCGCCGATTCCTCCGAAGTCGGAGAGTGTCTGCCTGTACGGCGAGGAACCACCAGTCTGCACACCAATAAGCCAGACATGGGACAACGGATACTCACGCAAACCTCAGGTCCTGTATGACATCACACTGATGTTGGACAACAGGATGCCTTCATCCGACATACAGGACTTCGCGTTGGAGCTCAAGCCAACGAACACAAGCAAACAAGCACTGATCTAGAATAAAGCTGTATGCATACATTATTTAAGAAATCGGCCAACAACGAATCGGGTTGCTGTCATATCAGTTACAGGCATAGACACCCCAGCACTATACATGTGAGGGAAGGCGATATCCTAGTCCTGGAGCCTGCTTCTGTCTCCCAAGTGACATATTTATTTAGTTAGTGCCAGGTATTTGTTGTGTAGCAATCTTGCAGGTAGCTAAATGGTTTACTAAAGCAGAAGTCGAGCTAGTCTAGATGCAGTATACATCGATGCTTGTTCAATTAAAGGCTATGGGAAATATATTAACACATGGAGAGATAGTCAAGAAATAGATAATAATTCTTCTTCTTCTTCTTCTTCTTTTTCTTCTTCTTCTTCTTCTTCTTCTTCTTCTTCTTCTTCTTCTTCTGCGTTCGTCCGTAATGGTTTAGACGTAATTGCGTTGTTCCTGTTTACCGCAGAGCTGATATTGCACCTTTCGGCTGACACATCCGACTTCTTCAGGCGTTTGTTGGCCGGCTTACCGTCCCGGAAAGAAAGAAGAAATAGATACAAGAATCTTCTTCTTCTTCTTCTTCTTCTTCTTCTTCTTCTTCTTCTTCTTCTTCTTCTTCTTCTTCTTCTTCCTCCCCCTCCTCCCCTCCCCCTTCTCCTTTTGTCCGCTTTGAAGTGGTAGTAGGCGGACGTGTATACATCAGCGATCCCAAGAGCTGTGTGACGGTAGCGCAGCTACTGACAGGGTCTTCTATGTCCGGCAGTTTAAGAGACAGGAACCAGGTAAATGGAGACACAAACCTGGTAAGTAAACTGGAGACAATCAAACGCTAGGGAGAGTAAAGGCGATAAATTGCATGTCAGAATCAGATGTACTGAGCCACAGGCTTGACGAAACAGTGCAGCGTAACTCACATGAGGATGATGATGATGATTCCGGTTTCTAATATATACTTGAATGTTGCTTTGAGCGGGTTCAGTTCCCCATATAGTTTGTCTTTAACTTAAGATGCAGAGACGCAGATCTAGTCTTTATAGATCAGGCTTCGGCAATCTATGGCAAGCAAGCAAAGTGTGGTACGTGGAACTATTTTCAGTGGCACCCTGAATGAATTTAAAACCCAGTATATGAGCTCATGGCACATTGAATTATTAATTACAAAACAGCCATTCTTGGTTACCTTGAAGAAGAGTAACCCACAGGAACTCTGGATTTGAGTCTACACAGATGGGTCAGCACAAAATGCTGTTCGAAATGGAGGAGCGAGAGTGTACATAGAATACCCACATAATACCAGGGACACGGCCAGGGTACCAATGGGAAAGTACTACCAAAACCATGATGCAGAAATCTGGCAATCAAGATGGCAGCAGAGAAATTACTAAATAACAACCACTATACACTATTTGTGGTGCTATTGACAGACCATTTTACATATTTAGGATCAGAGGTAAATAACAAATTATCCCTAGATCAGGAAATCAACATCAGGATTGATAGGGCAACAACAACAGTAAACAAGCTAACAAAAAGAGTCTGGGAGAACAGGAAGCTTACTGCCACAACAAAAGTCCTTGTCTATCAAGCCTGTGTCCTTAGTACTCTTTTCTGTGGGGCAATAATATTGGCACAATACATGGCTGGCCGTCTGCAGGGGATGCAGAGCCAGCAAGTTTATGAACCGGTTCATTTCACTTAACTCCTGCATGTCCCGGAATAACATCACAACAGACAGGTTGCCGACCCTTGCACTGGACCACTCATCTCATCTCATCATGTTCCTCTTGTACCTTGCGGTGTCGAGATGAAGTATAAACAGCGGGAGAGTGCCCGCTTATGGGCTTCATGTATCAATATTCCCATGGACTCTGTTGTTCCCTGCATCCATCGTTTACGTGGTCGGCCTCTTCCTCTGCTTCCCTCTGGTCTGTACATCATTGCTTGTTGTGGTATACTGTTAGTTGGTAACCTACTTGCATGGCTAAACTATTTGACTTCCTGCCTTCTAATAAAATCTAGCGCCGTTATAACCCCAACTTTAGTCCTGAACTAGACCACATCACTGTAAAATATGCTATAGTGTAGACGCGCGGTGAATTGCTGTAATGATAACAAGTTAGACTGGTAATATAACAAACTCCGTGTTATCGGTGATTAAATAAAAACACATGACATGTGCGCAATAACGCGCAGATCCACCCCTTGACATACCTTCCCGTTGAGCAACCGTCGTGTCTATCGGTATTCATGCCGTGCCGTGCTTTCAGCGGTAATCCTGCTACTCGTACTTCAAATTTGCGGACAAGCTCGCGATGGTATTCGACTGTTCCCAACTGGAAGGAATCCAGGTTAGAGAATTGGCTTGTTTTCTTTCCGTGTTGTGGCAAGGAAATCCAAACACGGGAACACGTGAAGGGGCGGAGCGGTGCCGTATCAATGGATTGCTCTGTGTTAATCATTTATATGGGTACTTTGGTGGCTCAATCAATCAATCATGTGCCATGCCGGAAAGCGTGGGCGGTCATGACTCGCCATTTCACTCGATCACCAGAGTCGTGGATCAGGTCAATGTTCCTGTCTTGACCATGCCATGTGGCCAAGCCATCCAGGTATTTTCCTCTCGGTCTTCCTCTTGGTCTGTTCCCTTCGATCTTGCCAGTTGTCACCAAGTTCTCCAATCCATTTCTTCTCATAACATGTAAAAAAATTCTGACTGTCTACGTTTAATTTCTCTAATCAATTTACGATTGTCATTTGTCTCCTGTAGGACTTGGTCATTGGTTTTTCTGTCTGTCCATGGTATTCTTTGCATTTTCCTCAGAAACCACATTTCTGCAGCCATCAGATGTTTTTCAGCTTGACTACTCATTGTCCAAGTTTCACATCCACACAAAAGAACACGCTCTATGTATCCCCTCAACACTCTTTTTCTCATTTCAATTGACATCTTTTTATTGGTCAGAATGTTTTTCATCTTGCTAAAGGCTACTTTCGCCATGGCGATTCTTGTTCTAATCTCTTCAAGGCATCTCCCATCAGATGTTATGACTGTTCCGAGATAATTGTACCGATTCACTTGTTGAAGAATAGTCCCATTTACTTGTATATTACATTGTGGCATTTCATTCTTCCTAGTGACTACCATAACCTGTGTCTTTTTACAATTTAATTCTAACCCCAGTTGCTCACTGTGTACAACAAACGCATCTACTAATTGTTGCAGATCCTGCGCATTGTCTGCAGTCAATACTGTATCATCTGCATATCTAATGTTATTGATGTTTCGTCCTCCAATGCTGATTCCATTTATATCTTCTACATTTCTGAAAATATTTGGTGGCTCACACTCTTACTATTAGTAATGTGTTCGAATTCCTATCGATACGGCGATATTTTATAATTAACCTGGGCTCTCAAGCCTAGACTGAAATTATACCAGAAGGTGTCGAGAGAGGTAAAAGTTGCCGGTTTGGTATTGTCCTCAACACGCAACCATCGAGTGCCGATTGATCTATTAAAAACTGGGCTAGCAATATATACTCAATAACGTAATATACCCAATCAATCAATCAATCAATCAGGTGCCGTCTCCACAATGGAATTAAGCTGCAATGGATCTCCAACACTGTCTCTCGCCCTGACTACATTCTGTCAGGCTGATGTTCGTCCATCGCTTTCTGTTATCTTCCCACTTGTATCGTTGTCTACCTCTTGCTTGCTTGCCTTTAATCTTGCCCTTCAGTATGGTTTTTATAAGAGTATCATGTCTTTTAACGTGTCCGAAATATTTCACTTGTCTCCTCTTTATTTATTTCACCATCATCTCTCTCTCTCTCTGTCTGTCTCTCTCTCTGTCTCTCTCTCTCTCTCTCTCTCTCTCTCTCTCTCTCTCTCCCCCTCTCTCTCTCTCTCTCTCTCTCTCTCTCTTCATTCTCAGTTTTTCTAGAACTTCTGCATTTGATTGTTTCTGTTTCCATGAAATCCGGGAAGGTTAACCCGGTCAATAAATGCCCGCAAAAGTCGGATGTGTCGGCCTAACGGCGCAAGAACGCAGCTCTGCTGTAAACAGGCACAACGCAATCACACCCGAGAGAGAGAAAAAAAACTCCGGATGAACGCAGAAAAAGAAGAAGTTTCCATGAAATGTCCTGAGTGCAGTGATGTCGGTTCTTAACTCATCTCAACTCAACTCAACTGTTTCCATGAAATACGACATATTCGTCTGTATATCGACATCCCCAGGGCCTCTATGTGACTTTCTAGTTGCGTGTTCAATGTCCAGGCTTCTCCTAGCGTTGAATATGCGTAGCATTTGACAATTCTAATTTGTAATGGGTTGTTAATCTCTCTAGCTCTAGATGCTAATACTGATTTAATGCCGTTGAAAGCATTTTTGGCCATTCCTATTCTCTTTGTTAATTCTATTTCACTTCTACCATCATCTGTTATTATATGTCCAAGATAGGGGAAACCTGTTACTTGTTCTAGTATCTCCCCGTTTACTGTGATGTCCATTTATGTCCTTTCCTGTCCACTGCTAGTTATTATAGTTCTCGTTTTTTTTTTTTTTTTTTGGGATGTTAATATCTAAGCCGCAAGATCGAAGGGAATAGACCAAGAGGAAGACCGAGAAGTAAATACCTGAATGGCTTGGCCACATGGCATGGTCGAAACAGGAACACTGAGCTGATCCACGATTCTGGTGATTGAGTGAAATGGTGAGTCATGACCGCCCATGCTTTCCGGCATGGCACATGATTGATTGATTGATTGATTGATTGATTGATTGATTGATTGTGCATTATGCATGTTTACTTGTACCACTGGGTCTTGTAACCCTCGCTGGCTTTCTGCTATCCAATAAGATGAACTATTTTTCGTACGAACTTTTGTGTTGGTATTCTGGCAGCGTATTTATACATAGTGTACCAGTGCGTGCTGTTTGTTTGTCGAGACTCCTGTCTGTTCCACTTTTCACATGGGGCAGTGTGGAGCATTGTGTGTGATATTCACTGGCACAGGAACGGAGCATTATGGGGACAACCCTTTATCATGAAGCTGGAACTGCGACTAACTAACTAACTAACCCAATAAGGTACCGGCTCACAGAAAGTGGTTCCTGCAAACAAAATGTTATTCTGAAAATAGAAGTTTGACATTCGTTGTAGGCAATAATTACGCTACTCGTCGCGTCCTCTTCTGCCGTTATCTCCAGCCAGGACATAGTATCGCCACCTTCTGCTGTTATCGTGGAAATGACGCCAGAAATATATAGAATGTTGTACGCTGTTGTAAATAGCGTGGAAATGACGCCAGGGATATATAGAATGTTGTAAGCTGATGTAAATAAGCGTGAAAAGGACGCCAGAAATATATATATATATATATATATATATATATATATATAATGTTGTAAGCTGTTGTAAATACGTGAAAAGGACGCCAGAAATATATAGAATGTTGTAAGCTATTGTAAATACGCGAAAAGGACACCAGCAATATATAGAATGTTGTAAGCTGTTGTAAATAGCATGCAAATGACGCCAATAACATACAGAATGTTGTAAGCTGTTCTAAATAGCGTGGAAATGACACCAGGAATATTTAAAGTGTTGTAACCTGTTGTACATAGCTTGGAAATGACGCCAGGAATATAAAGAATGTTGTTACACAGTTGTAAATAGCGTGGAAATGACTACATGGATATATAGACTATTGAAAGCTTCAGTAAATAGCGTGGAAATGACGCCAGGAATATATAAAGCTTATTAAGCTGTTGTAAATAGCTGACTTCCTGTCCTGGCCAGGGAACATAACTCTAGCGTTTATTGTTGCCGCGCAAACTACACACCTCAACCAGGTTAGGTAAAGGTTAAGACAATACAGTCGGAGGCTCGGGTGTCTGCTCCGGGAGAAACGTTGTTGTTTCAACCAACAGTCTCGGCGGACGCTTGTTGCAAGTAGTCTGTCGTTAATCTCGGATCGTATGTCAGTGTTACCCCCATTGTTGTCTCTCAGCGGGACGCCTCTGGAATATTTGATCTAATTCCGGAACCACGTGGTCTCCCGGAATTCCCGAAGGAACCGTTAGTGTCGGGCGAAATGCGAAGTGACGATTTATTAGATCAGGGAATGAAGGGGATATTGATTAGCTTGCAGAGGGCGGAGTAGAATGTTTATGGTGGTGTGTTGGACATGGATGTCACGGTGGTGTGTCGGGTGTGGTTGTCACGTTAATGGTGTGTCGAGCATATTTGTATCGTTAATGTGTTGGACAAGCACATCAGAATTATGTGCCCGACATATTTGATGCATTAATGTGTCGAACATGCATGTCACGTTATGTGTCGGCCATGCATGTCGTGACAATTTGTCGAGCATAAATGTCACGCTAATTTGGCTGACATATTTGTATCGTTAATGTGTCTGACAGATAATAAACAGCATATTCACACCAACCCTATGCTACCAATCTCAAACCTAGACTTTATCGAAATCATACCTTCGCAAAATCAACACTTGCGAAATTAGATGCCTGAGGAGAGCTGCCAACTTAACAATCCGAGACCGAGTAAGAAATGCTATTATCAGACAGACAGTGGGATCAACATCTTGTGCCACATTTATTGAAAGACAGAAGATCAAGTGGTTTGGCCATGTTGTTAGAATGCAACACCAACAACTACCATCACTGGCCTTACATCAAAGATCATCTGTGACAAGACCACGAGGAATGCCCAAGAAGAAAATTGATTGACGATATCAAAGACATTGTACAATCACACGGAATGACACTATCTAGTGCCGCCCACCGGGCGCTGGAACGCTAATTATACCTCCCCACGCCGCTTGACGGCAGAAGTGGAAGATGATGATGATGATGAATGTGTCTGACATACTTGTGTAGTTAATTTTGTTGTAGTTAATTTTGTTTGTGGGGTCGCTTTGAACTCAAGCGTAGTGTAACAGATTAGGCTGGGTACGGAGGGGTGGCGTAATCATATCAGCGTACCCCCACCCAGCGAGTTAGGTTTAGTTAGCTAGTTAATTATTTGGTTGGTTGGTTAAATGGTTGGTTAGTCGCGGTGCAACTTCACGGCAAAGAGTCGCCCATTTATGCTCCGTTCCTGTGCCAGTGAATATCACAAAAAAGGCTCATCACTGCCCAGTGTGTAAAATGGAACAGACAGGAGTCTCTACAAACCAACAGCCCGCACAGGTATACTATGCAAAATGCCGCTACCAGAATGCCAATACAAAAGTCGGCCACAAAAATACAGTTCGTCGTCGGTAGAAGCGAAATAGATGTAGATTTTAGACGGCTTGGGAGAGATCGAAGAGGAGACTGGAGATTTCACTGGAGAAGGAAAAAAAGGCAGACTTTAGATTTCTTTAGGAGATTGAAGACGGGAGACTGATCCTGAGAAGGACGGAGGAGGATTCCTAGATTGAAGGAAGAGACTATAATTATAAAGACTAGCACACACTTGGCCAAAGAGAAGCAGTTACAGCCTTATCTTCCTCCTCCTCCTCCTCCTCCTCCTTCCTTCCTCCTTCTTCTTCTCCTTCTTCTTCTCCTTCTTCTTCTTCTTCTTCTTCTTCTTCTTCTTCTTCTTCTTCTTCTTCTTCTTCTTCTTCTTCTTCTTCTCCTCCTCCTTCTCCATTTACCTCAGTGAATTGTTGTGGTGATATGTAACGATCGCTTATGCTCTCTTTCTAATGCTCTTTGTAAGTTGGTATTCATTACCTTAGTTATGATTCTGCGTTAATTAGGTGCAGTAAGGTGCATGTTTAACATTGCTAGCATAACCATCTTATTAAGGGGTGAGTTAATTAAATGTTTGACTAAATGTGTTTAAGCTGATAATTTTGCATGACCCACGAATGATGATATAAATATCCAAATATCCCTTGAAAGAAAAAGAGGTTCCCCGCCCCTGACCTAAACAAATCTTTAACCAGCAGTTGTCAATCTAAGCAACCCGCAGTTGTCAATCTAAAAACACCTTCATACCGCAGTTGTCAGTCTAAACACACCGTCATACCGCAGTTGTTAATCTAAACACATCTTCAAACTGCAGTTGTCAATCTAAACACATCTTCAATCCGCAGTTGTCAATCTAAACACATCTTCAATCCGCAGTTGTCAATTTAAACACATAATCAACCCGCAGTTGTCAATCTAAACACATAATCAACCCGCAGTTGTCAATCCACACAAATCTAAACAACCCGCAGTTGTCAGTCTAAACTACCCGCATTTGTCAATTTAAACAAACCACTGTTGTCAGTCTAAACAAACCACTGTTGTCAGTCTAAACAAACCACTGTTGTCAGTCTAAACAATTCTTCAACCAGCAGTTGCCAATCTAATCAAATCTACAATCCTGCCGTTTTTATTCTACCTATTAATTTTAATTCATTGAGATGAAAGGCCTTGTTCCGGCCCAAGTATCTGAGACTGTTGGAGAAATCAGCTGGATCGTCTGGTCTTACTTCTGGTCTGGTTCGTTGGTTGATAATCCTGTATGAACACTGGGAGATTCACGTCCGACGTGTTACGTCTGCTGTATGTCGGCGAGAATTCGAAAGGGGGTACAGTTTAGCATTCAGACAATATTGCATCACTGGACAGACAACCCGTTTAGCATTCAGACAATAGTCTATCATTGGAGAGGCAACCCGTTTAGCATTCAGACAATATTGTATATTGGAGAGGCAACCCGTTTAGCATTCAGACAATATTGTATCATTGGAGAGGCAACCCGTTTAGCATTCAGACAATATTGTATCATTGGAGAGGCAACCCATTTAGCATTCAGACAATATCGTATCATTGGAGAGGAAAACCGTTTAGCATTCAGACAATATTGTATCATTGGAGAGGCAACCCGTTTAGCATTCAGACAATATTGTATCATTGGAGAGGCAAACCGTTTAGCATTCAGACAATATCTAATCATTGGAGAGGCAAACCGTTTAGCATTCAGACAATATTGTATCATTTGAGAGGCAAACCGTTTAGCATTCAGACAATATTGTATCATTTGAGAGGCAAACCGTTTAGCATTCAGACAATATTGTATCATTGGAGAGGCATACCGTTTAGCATCAGACAAAATTGTAGTATTAGAGAGGCAAACCGTTACACTTGTCACCGATGGGCAATGAAAGGCCCTTGCTATTCAAACAGAAGAATTTCATTCAAAAAGAAAGAACTTCCTTTTAAATCTGAGACTTCGATGGTGATAACATACTCCACATTCGAATACACACACACACACACTCTCTCTCTCTCTCTCTCTCTCTCTCTCTCTCTCTCGTTGCTTATCCTTTACAGGACATCACAATCAACCCCATCATTTTTTAGCTGTTTGTTATTTCTTGGCCAGTTTACGTTTACTAGTTTGCCTTTGCTTTTCGAACGACCAGCACTCACACCATTGTATGAAAATCATACGCAAAGTGGATAAATCGCCCGCATCTGTGTTTTGAACGTGGTATGCGGTATTACGAATTGCGTTTGTAACTCCTTCACCACAGAAGAATATCAATGACAATGTATTTAGTATCTCAGCTTCAGAATGATTTATGTATCCACTTCATATGATACACAACACTGCAGTATGTACCTGACGAGATGCAGCGAAATATGCCAGGCAATAAATCGTGCAATATATTGTTTGTGGTTTCTGTGCTTAAATTCGCGTTGCTTTGAATGAAAGAGCGGCTAGTCTGGGTGGCTGCAGTGCTGTGTCAGATTGTCAGTACACGGATCTAGCTGATGTTGTGAATATGTTGTCTGTTGTCATGAGTCGGTCCAAAACCACGGTTTCAGTGAAATGAATCATTATGTATAAACAGAATGAAAGAAAATCAGAGTGACTTTCAGGACAGCAGATAGAATGTAAGAGTTTGGGTGAAGATTACAGTGACTATCAGGACAGTAGATAAATTGTAAGATGGCAGTGACTGTCAGGACAGTAGATAGAATGTAAGATGACAGTGTCTGTCAGGACAGTAGATAGAATGTAAGATGACAGTGACTATCAGGACAGTAGATAGAATGTAAGATAACAGTGACTATCAGGACAGCAGATAGAATGTAAGAGTTTGGGTGAAGATGACAGTGACTGTCAGGACAGCAGATAGAATGTAAGAGTTTGGGTGAAGATGGCAGTGACTGTCAGGACAGCAGATAAAATGTAAGAGTTTGGGTGAAGATGGCAGTGGCTGTCCGGACAGCAGATAGAATGTAAGAGTTTGGGTGAAGATGACAGTGACTGTCCGGACAGCAGATAGAATGTAAGAGTTTGGGTGAAGATGACAGTGACTGTCGGGACAGCAGATAGAATGTAAGAGTTTGGGTGAAGATGACAGTGACTGTCAGGACAGCAGATAGAATGTAAGAGTTTGGGTGAAGATGACAGTGACTGTCAGGACAGCAGATAGAATGTAAGAGTTTGGGTGAAGATGACAGTGACTGTCAGGACAGCAGATAGAATGGAAGAGTTTGGGTGAAGATGGCAGTGACTGTCAGGACAGCAGATAGAATGTAAGAGTTAGGGTGAAGATGGCAGTGACTGTCAGGACAGCAGATAGAATGTAAGAGTTTGGGTGAAGATGACAGTGACTGTCAGGACAGCAGATAGAATGTAAGAGTTTGGGTGAAGATGACAGTGACTGTCAGGACATCCGATAGAATGTAAGAGTTTGGGTGAAGATGACAGTGACTGTCAGGACAGCCGATAGAATGTAAGGGTTTGGGTGAAGATAACAGTGACTGTCAGGACAGCAGATAGAATGTAAGAGTTTGGGTGAAGATGACAGTGACTGTCAGGACAGCAGATAGAATGTAAGAGTTTGGGTTAAGATGACAGAGACTGTCAGGACAGCAGATAGAATGTAAGAGTTTGGGTGAAGATGACAGTGACTGTCAGGACAGCAGATAGAATGTAAGAGTTTGGGTGAAGATGACAGTGACTGTCAGGACAGCCGATAGAATGTAAGAGTTTGGGTGAGATGAGTGACTGTCGGACAGCAGAGTTGAGGGACTGTCAGGACAGCAGATAGAATGTAGAGTTTGGGTGAAGATGACAGTGACTGTCAGGACAGCAGATAGAATGTAAGAGTTTGGGTGAAGATGACAGTAGACTGTCAGGACAGCAGATAGAATGTAAGAGTTTGGGTGAAGATGGCAGTGGCTGTCAGAACAACCGATAGAATGTAAGAGTTTGGGTGAAGATGACAGTGACTGTCAGGACAGCCGATAGAATGTAAGAGTTTGGGTGAAGATGACAGTGACTGTCAGGACAGCAGATAGAATGTAAGAGTTTGGGTGAAGATGACAGTGACTGTCAGGACAGCAGATAGAATGTAAGAGTTTGGGTGAAGATGACAGTGACTGTCAGGACAGCAGATAGAATGTAAGAGTTTGGGTGAAGATGGCAGCGACTGTCAGGACAGCAGATAGAATGTAAGACTTTGGGTGAAGGTGACAGTGACTGTCAGGACAGCAGATAGAATGTAAGAGTTTGGGTGAAGATGACAGTGACTGTCAGGACAGCAGATAGAATGTAAGAGTTTGGGTGAAGATGACAGTGACTGTCAGGACAGCAGATAGAATGTAAGAGTTTGGGTGAAGATGACAGTGACTGTCAGGACAGCAGATAGAATGTAAGAGTTTGGGTGAAGATGACAGTGACTGTCAGGACAGCAGATAGAATGTAAGAGTTTGGGTGAAGATGACAGTGACTGTCAGGACAGCAGATAGAATGTAAGAGTTTGGGTGAAGATGACAGTGACTGTCAGGACAGCAGATAGAATGTAAGAGTTTGGGTGAAGATGGCAGTGACTGTCAGGACAGCAGATAGAATGTAAGGTTGGAGTAATTAAGGGGTGAAGATGACAGTGACTGTCAGGACAGCAGATAGAATGTATGAGTTTGGGTGAAGATGACAGTGACTGTCAGGACAGCAGATAGAATGTAAGAGTTTGGGTGAAGATGGCATTGACTATCAGGACAGCAGATAGAATGTAAGAGTTTGGGTGAAGATGACAGTGACTGTCAGGACAGCAGATAGAATGTAAGAGTTTGGGTGAAGATGACAGGACTGTCAGGACAGCAGATAGAATGTAAAAGTTTGGGTGAAGATGACAGTGACTGTCAGGACAGCCGATAGAATGTAAGAGTTTGGGTGAAGATGGCAGTGACTATGAGGACAGCAGATAGAATGTAAGATGACAGTGACTATCAGGACAGTAGATAGAATGTAAGAGTTTGGGTGAAGTTGACAGTGACTGTCAGGACAGCCGATAGAATGTAAGAGTTTGGGTGAAGATGGCAGTGACTATGAGGACAGCAGATAGAATGTAAGATGACAGTGACTATCAGGACAGTAGATATAATGTAATATGACAGTGACTGTCGAAATTGAACAGCATTGTGTGACCAAAAGGATAAAAGCGCTCGATCTTAAGCTTCCAGTGCCTTAATGGTAGGGAGGCGGGTTCGACCCTACGCCGGTAAGTTGTACTAAGATCTTCACTTCTCGTCCTTGACTTGGGGATGTAAATTACACCGATCACCGTGCAACTATCTCACCGTCTGTCCCCGCCCACTGCCTGGTCCACCACAACTTAATGTTACTGTGGTCAGTTTAACAAACACACAAAAAAGTAAACGACCCTTTTACGACCCCTTAAGAGCGGCTGGTCGAGTGGCTAGAACTCCGGATTCTCATGCGAGAGACCCGGGTTAGAATCCTCGGTAAGGTGTGGATTTATTATTTATTTATTTTATTTTTTTTTTTGGGGGGGGGGGGGGGGGGGGGGGGGTCGGGTGGCAAAAATAGAACCCTAACCTGCACAGTTCGCGGCAACTGCACTAGCCAGGCGGCCTTAATTCCTCAGGCTCAAGGACACCCCACACCCCCACCCTATACACCACAAGGTACTATTTAGGCAGTAAATGACGGTTTTGATAGTTTGACACAGCATTAGGCGCGCGATTCTAGATCCATATTTTGTATAGACACATCGACACTGAGTGGGTAATATTGTCAGTATGACAACGGTTGCCCTTACTCCCATATTTTATATAGACAAATCGACACTGAGTGGGTGATATTGTCAGTATGACAACGGTTGCCCTTACTCCCATATTTTGTATAGACAAATCCCCTCTGCCGTGCGTCCACCTTGATGAGGTAGAGGGGCTTGCGCGTTCCAATGACCCCAAGAGCTATGCCGACGGTAGCACAGCTACTGGTAGGGTCACCCATGTCGGACAGGTCAAGGGAGAGGGACCAGACGAAGAGACGCATAAACCTGCTGCCTTGTAGGTAGACTGGGGACAGTCAAAGGCTAGGGAAAGCATCCCGAAAAATGCTTGTCGAAATCGGATGTACTGAGCCACAGGCTTGACAAAGCAGTGCAACGTAACTTTATCATTTCATGATGCCACAGATGAAAATTAATCGTTATGGTGCTAATCCCGCGAAGTCCCATCAGGCGGTGATAGTGCCGGACCCCTGCCTCGAGGGGGTCCACCCATGACTACTGGTGGTCACCTTCCCCTGTGCTGTGGAGTCAAGGCACAGAGGAGTAGGTTAAGAGCTATTGACCAAACACCCCAGACACTCAACATACTACAGTGGAATGCCGAAGGAGTTTATAACAAGAAAGTCTCCCTAACACAGCGTCTTCATACAGATAGAATAGATGTGGCATGCATTCAAGAGACACACCTCAATGCCGATCGCAAATTCTCAGTCAGAGGATATCAGGCCACACGTTTCGACCGCCAAGGACACAAAGGAGGAGTTCTAAAAAGGAGTTCTAATACTTATACGAAATACAATACCTTGCAGCGAAGTATCTGTGATCTCTGACAACCAAACGGAAATTATAGATGTTGATATAATGATAAAGGACGTGAAAATAAGAATTTACAATCTGTATAGCCCAGCAGATAAGGACCTTACACTCTCAAACATGAAAATAACTGACACAAACTGCATTATTGTCGGAGACTTTAATAGCCGTTCAGAAAGATGGGGATACCCAGATACTGACAAAAGAGGAGATGAAGTGGAGGACTGGGAAATAGACTCAAATCTCCATCTACTCAACAAAGCGGATGACACACCGAGCTTCTACTCCAGAAGATGGTTTACCACTTCTACTCCAGACTTAGCTTTCTGCACAGGAGACATCCTCCACAAAATCGATCGCCATGTGCTTGACCAGTTAGCAGGTAGTGACCACAGACTAATCAAGCTTGTAATGAATATGGAGTATGTTCCACAGGAGCAAAAGCCTTTGCCCCGCTGGAATTACAAACGAGCAGATTGGGACAGATTTGCCATACTAACAGACAAATATTGTGAAAACATAAATACACGATATGGCAACATGAAGCAAATAGTGGAAAGTCTAAACAGAGCAATAATACAGGCGGCCACTGAGTCTATTCCAAGAGGAGCGAGGAAAAATTACAAACCATACTAGACTGAAGAACTACTAAATTTTGGAGGACAAAGTTGAAGATGCCAGGAAGACAGCAGAGAGAGAACAAACAATTGAAGCGAACATCTCTCTCAAAGCCATCTCAGCAAAATATAAAAGAACAGTAAATCAAACAACAAGAGATTGTTGGAGGGAAACAACAGAAGACCTGAATTTTGACAGAGATGGAAACAAACTATGTAAACTAGTGAAAGCCATGAACAATGAAGGACCTAGAAACAAACAAATAACAATTAAACAAGGAAATGCCTTGCTTACAGGAAAAAAGGCTGCAAATGTACTAATGGAACACTATGCCAGTGCAAACCACATTGATATTACAACCGAACAGAAGAAAGCAATCAGGGACAATCAGATACATCATAGTAATACAGAGACAGCAGCAGAATATATGATGGCAAATCTAACAATGGAAGAAATGGAAAAGGCAATGAATACCTTAAAAAAGAAGAAATCACCAGGAAAGGATGGAATCACAAATGAAATGCTAATAGGACTAGGCACTAAGGCAAAAAAGAAACTACTAGCAGTCCTAAATTACAGCTGGAAGAGAGGAATAGTCCCACAGGCATGGAAGGAAGCTATACTAATACCAGTCCCAAAGAAAGGAAAAGACCTGGAAGAACCAAATGGCTATCGACCTATCAGTCTACTTAGCTGTGTAGGAAAATTAATGGAACGCATTATCAATGGCAGGCTAACATGGCATCTGGAAGAAAACAAACCTTAACACCACACCAAGCAGGATTCAGAAAGTATAGATCCACTGAAGATCAAATAACCTATATAGCTCAGGAAATAGAGGATGCCTTCCAAGAGAAAAAGCACACACTAGCAGTCTGGATAGATTTAGAAAAAGCATTTGATAAAGTATGGAAGGAAGGACTGAAAGTAAAACTGCAAAAACATGCATGTTTGTGGAAAATGTATAAATGGATCAGCCACTACCTTGAGAACAGAACTGCCAGGACAAAAGTACAAGGACAAACAAGCAAAATGATGCTGCTTGGAGCAAGGTGTCCCCAAGGAGGAGTTCTTTCACCAACATTATTCCTAGCATATATAAATGACATCACGGAAAATTTTCCAGCCAGAGTACACACATCCTCCTTTGCAGATGACCTAGCCATATGGACATCTGAAGAATATATTAGTACAGCTAACAGCAGAATACAGCAAGCCTTATTAGCGCTAGAGGACTGGTCAAAATCATGGCTAGTGAAGATAAGTGAGGAGAAAACAACATGCACAGTGTTCTCCCTCTCAAATAAAACTCAGCAACCTAAGCTGGTATTGAATGGAAAAATATTGCGCCATGAAGAAAATCCAAACTATCTAGGAGTCACCTTTGATCGTCGCCTGACATGGAAGACACAGGTTGAGAAAAATCGAACAAGAGCAAGGCAGAGAATGGCAATCATGAAAAAGCTTGCTGGTACAACGTGGGGAGCAGATGAGAAAGTTCTCAAGAAGTTATATACTGGACGGGTGAGGCCAGTACTGGAATATGGCATTGCAGCTTGGGCAACAGCAGCTAAGTCAAACTTTAACAAAATAAGTAGAGTCCAAAATCAAGGAATGCGAATCATAACTGGAAGCCTGAAGACAACGCCTATTAATGAACTAGAAAAGATCACTTGTTTACAACCAATGCAGGATAGAAGAGATAGCAGAGCCCAGCAACAAGCAGAAAAATTTAGAAGATTGACAGACCACCCTATGTATAAAAGTTTAATGGTTTTGGAAAGGGAAGACTGAAGCGTAGCAACTTTGTAGAAACTGCAAAACGAAAGATTAGGGCAGATCCTATACTTAACATATCAACAGTCAAACCCATTACAATGCACACAAGTTCCCAGCTTGGAGACAGCAGCAACTGCCTGAGATGATAGAAAACATTCCTGGCATTGAGAAAAAGAACACTCAGCATGAAACTGAAAGAAGAGAAATAACCCTAAACTACATAAAAGAACATTACCCAAGCAGCAATTGGACCCATGCATATACAGATGGATCAGCCAAAAATTCAATAGAGAATGGAGGAGGAGGAATTCTCCTAAATTTAAAAAATGGAGTGAAAAAAAAAAAAAACATTCAGTGGCAACTGGAAAATTTTCAAGTAACTTCAATGCGGAGGTAGAGGCTCTGAAAACTGCAGCAGAAATGCTCTTGATGGAGGAAAATAAAGAGAAGCAAATAGCTATCTTCACAGATGAAAGTCAGCTGCCTCAATACTGAAGAGCAATAACAGCACAGAAATAGCTGACCTAAGAGCAGCACTCCACGGTCTATGCCAGAAATCCAAAATAATACAGTGGATCCCATCACATTGCAGTATACCTGGAAATGAAGAGGCTGACAGACTGGCAAAAGAGGGCGGACGACTACCACAGCCTGACATAGACATAACCTATAATGAGGCAAAGAGGTTGATAAAAAGCACCTATAGAACCAAATGGGAATCAGAGCATCCAGGCCACCAGAGGGATGATGCATATTACAAACTCGACCGAAGAGAACAAGTAGCAATCTTCAGACTCCGCACAGGACATAACAGGCTGAAATACCACTTGTTCAATAAACTAAAGATAGGAGATACCGATGAATGTAATTGTCGAACTGGAAAAATGACAGCAAAACATTTGCTGCAGGATTGCCCAATATATGCAGAACAGAGAAAGATATTTTGGCCCACACCTGCTTCATTTGAGGACAAGCTCTATGGAGATATCAACAAGCTCAAGTTGACCGCAGCTTACTTTAACTACATTCAGGTTGACATTTAAAGGTGTATGAAGAAGTATTCAGACTGCCACACTTCATACCACAGGTATGTCGGTTACAAAAGCCTCCCAGAGGCATGAAATGGAATATTGCTTGGATAGCAAATCCATTTCGTGGAAAGTCCGAATCAAAATCTCACTGTGTGGGCTTCATAAAAGGTGGGAAAAGTGTCCTAGTGACACGAAAAGGAATATTGCTTGGATAGCAAATCCATTACATGGAAAGTCCGAATCAAAGCTCACTGTGTGGGCTTCATAAAAGGTGGAAAAGTGTCCTAGTGGACACGAAATGGAATATTGCCTTGGATAGCAAATCCATTACGTGGAAAGTCCGAATCGAAAAGCTCACTGTGTGGGCTTCATAAAAGGTGGAAAAAGTGTCCTAGTGGCACGAAATGGAATATTGCTTCGGATAGCAAATCCATTACGCGGAAAGTCCGAATCGAAAGCTCACTGTGTGGATGTCATCTGCACACTGCATTCTTCTGGTTTCCGGAAGAACAGCCTATGGTGAACGGAAGGCCCAATATACGGAAGTGAGGCTAAGCAGCCATGTGCAGGCGTGACGATTCCTTGGGTGAGCCCAGTACCAGAGCGCTGTGTGTTGGCTCTGCAATTATGGAAGCCTCCTTGGATGGCTGGGGAATGCCCATGGTCTGCCCCTGCCTTCCCTTGAGGGCTGACCAGGATGTCTTTGGCTGTTCTATATGGGCCAGCTAGGATGGGAGATAACACCACAACAGTGAGAGTCAAACGTCCTAAGAAACCCCCGGGAAGGTTAACCCGGTCAACAAATACCCGCAGAAGTCGGATGTGTCGGCCTAACGGCGCAAGAACACAACTCTGCTGTAAACAGGCACAACGCAATCACATCCGGAAAAAAACTCCAGATTAACGCAGAAGAAGACGAAGTATAGACAAATCGACACTGGGTGGGTGATATTGTCAGTATGACACCTGTTTTTTTATCTTTCAAAATGACACCGGTTGCCCTTACTTTCCAAGACATTCTTGGCATGTAATTTAGGCTGGATCAACCTAGAAACCAAGGTCATTTTTTAAGAAAATAAATAAAATAAAATCCGAAGTCTCCAGCTGTGGATCGAACCCATGCCTACCCGGTCGGCAGGCGAGTGTCTAGTCACTGCATCATCCAGGCTCCAAGCTTACCTTGTGGTATCTTGCCTGCGTGGCTGAGAATCAATCTAAGTTCGCTACAGGTAGAAGCTGGCCCAAGAGAGCTGTCAGGTTCTATTTCTGCAGGACGCCTGACATCAGCTCACTATCAGCTTGTCTTTCTGTGTGGGTTCCTGCTTGTAGATCTGGTGCTCTTGGGGTGCCGACTGATTGCATTCCTTGGAAGGCGTCTAGTTGAGTGCATCTGCCTGGCCGCAATCTCATGCTGAGGATTTTGGGTGGCTTCGCTGTTTTATTGGTATCTTGTATCTCTCTGTGTCTGATTTCTCATCTCTCTCTCTCTCTCTCTCTCTCTCTCTCTCTCTCTCTCTCTCTCTCTCTCTCTCTCTCTCTCTGGTTTCTGGCGACACGCGGATTGTTGCTGGAAGAGTTCTATTGTTGATTTCGTGGGTTTTCATTAACCAGTGCCATCTCCGCCAACGGCAAATGAACCCATTAAAGAACTCCAATCTGATGACGATCAAACACTAATAGCAAAATCAGAAACAAAATTACAAGTCCACATAAATAGTCTAAACGAAGTGTGTAAGGAACAACACAATGAAAATTAGCATAAGTAAAACTGAGGTTACGACTACGACCAAAGACGTAAAAACAACAAAGATTCGTCTGAAAGAACATCCACTGAAACAAGAAAGAGCTTCAAGTACCTAGGAAGTATAATATCACCAAATGGAAAATCAGAAGACGAGATTGAAAATAGATGCAATAAGGCAAACCAACTCATTTGACAAATGCTATAAATACTAAAGAACAAACACGTATTAATAGATACTATGATAGCACCCTACAACACAATCTTCCTACTAAATCTGTGATACCAATGCTAAACTTCAGGTGTATACCATCATGTATCATTGGATAATACAGGATGGTGGAAGAAGAAGAAGAAGAAGAAGAAGAAGAAGAAGAAGAAGAAGAAGAAGAAGAAGAGAAGAAGAAGAGGGGAAGAAAGTGAAGGACAACGAGGAAGAAGCAAACACAGAAAAAGGCGGAGAAAAAGAAAGGCGAAGTATGTAGAAGAAGGGGATGTCAGCCTAACACATATACCCAATATGTCAAAAAGACACGGAAAGAGGCCCCGCCCTTCCACCGTATCCGACCAGGTAAGTTAATAAACTAGCGGAGGGTAATCTGAAGTGTAAAAATTTACACCTCGCGACTACGGACAGCTGTCGGCAGAGACATATGTTCTGTGTCTCAGCCCGAGGTGAGAAAAGGTGGGCTGTCAGCCAGGATTTGGAAACAGTGGCCTGAAGTGAGAAATGGTGGCCTGAAGTGAGAAATGGTGGCATGTTAGCTCTAGGAGTGAGAAAAGTCTGCCTGTCAGGCAGTGACAAACGTACTCTCTGAACTGATGTAATGTGACAGGCGGCAGTCGGAGAAACACACCCTTGGAGAACTCAACAGGTGAAGCTATACTGAGATCTGCCGCCCCTCTACCTGGCTTTCTCCTTCCTCAGTCCTCGTTTCCGGTCGCTGCTGTTCATTGTGTTAAATGTGCTATTTAATATAAACTTACAGGATTCTGCTAAGTTTTGTAGCTTGGTTCCCTTGCATTATAACTCTCTCGCTCTCTCTTCTCTCTCTCTCTCTCTCTCTCTCTCTCTCTCTCTCTCTCTCTCTCTCTCTCTTTCTTATCTATGCTCTCTCTCTCTTATCTATGCTCTCTCTCTCGTTCATTATTTCTCTTACTCACACTCTCTCTCTCTTGTCTATCTACTCTCTCTCTCTCTCTCTCTCTCTCTCTCTCTCTCTCTCTCTCTCTCTCACTCAAGCTTTCTATTTCCTCTTTCACTTTCTCACTATCACGCGTTCATGCTCTCGTCCTCTCTCCCCTTCTCTCTCTCTCACTCTCTCTCTCTCTTACTCTATAGCTCGCATTCTGTCTCCGGTATGTTCAGTTTTGTTTACTACCATTGTGCCCCGGAAGTGTGTGTGTGTCCAGATTTCCACCTCCACTAATCAACTGGTGAACAGCAACTATTGTATCATTCGCCCGTCCGTCCGTCCAGCTAGCTGCCTTTCGGTCGGTCGGTAGGTCGATTTGTTTGTCTGTCTGTCCGTCGATCTGTCTATCTTTCTGTCTGTTTGTCGGTCGGTCTGTCTGTTTTCGGTCTGTCTGTCGTCTAGCTAGCTGTCTGTCTATCTGCCTATTGGTATGTCTGTCTGTCGTCTAGCTAGCTGTCTGTCTGTCTGCCTATTGGTCTGTCTGTCTGTCGTCTAGCTAGCTGTTTGTCTGTCGGTCTGTCTGTAGTCTAGCTAGCTGTTTGTCTGTCGGTCTGTCTGTCGTCTAGCTAGCTGTTTGTCTGTCGGTCTGTCTGTCGTCTAGCTAGCTGTTTGTCTGTCGGTCTGTCTGTAGTCTAGCCAGCTGTCAATCTGTCTGTCGTCTAGCTAGCTGTCTGTCTGTGTGGCTGAGGGATAGTGATCGCAGTCTCACAGTTCCAGCATGACTGGCGTTTATTTTCACACTGGTATGAGCGTCGGCACTTCATAAACAACTGTCGAACTACCGAAGGGAAAATTTCCAAGAAAATCAAAAACAGCCTATAAATTGCGGGGTTGATTGCGACATCATGTAAAAGACACGCAATTAAGATTTAGCCTGTGATGTTCTATAAAACAGAATAAGACGTATCGCAACATTTTCTTCAGATCAAAATGCATCGCGACTGACAGGGAAAAAAAGTGTGAAATAATTCTGCTAAAACAAACTGCCATTGTTCCACGCATGAAACTACCCATAGCTCAAACACCAGCCACGACAAAACGCCGTAATTACTTCAATGACTTAACTATATAAATAAAATCTGGAGACGAATGCAAACGGAATCGTTCAGATTAAAGACATCAAAGAGAGCGCACGCTAATTGACGTCACGTGTCAGCGAAGACAAAAGGTCAGGCCAGGCAAGAAGAAAGTATACAGTGAGTAGGCCCCAAGACCGCAGGTAATTACTATCGTGGTTAGAGAAGGTCAAGACGAGAGCTGAACCGTGAAATTATGCTTTTCATTCTTTTAAGATGAAGTGCAGCGGCGTGGAGTAATATTCACGGTTTGATCTATGCTTTGTTTTATTTATTTCGTTTGAGTTTTTGAATGCGCGGGTGGGAAAGACGTTCTGTATTCAATGTTTTGGGGTGCAAACAAATAGTGCATTGACAAGTGTTTTCCTCCTTATAAAATCCCTTAACTCAGTAACCAACCGAGGAATAATGATGATGATTAGCAAACAACCTTGTAATTATGTACACTTAACACAAACAATTTTGTTCTTGAGATTGTGCAGAAGATCTCTATGTTTGTTTATATGTGGTATATAATTTAGGGGTCAGAGATGAAGTGCAAATTATGAAATGTATTGCATCTTCACACGGAAACATCAGTGTTCAATAATGATTTTTCTCCGTGGTGCACGGGCATTTTCTTATGAGAAGCGCTTCACATAGTGAAACGGAAGTGTTCAGGCGTGACCCAAATTGATCTGCATTACAGTAAAACAAGTTCGTTAGCTTGAATTCAAAACATTTCCACCAAAACATGAAAGAAATGTTGCTGTTTTTCATTATTTCAGTTGCTATTGGACCTATCAAAGATATATTTCTTGGGTGGCAGTAAATATAAGACGACATGAAAGATTTCATAACGATGCAACAGATACTTTACAAAAAAAAATAATAACGTGAATGAGGGCAAACATTTGTGGACGCACTATAACTGCTGTGACTACACAAGGCTAGGGTTGTTCCTTGACAGGTAGCTAGCTCTGTGAGGCAAAATAATTTTATTAGTTTTTCATTAAATTGCACTGCCGCGCGCTGGCGGCACTCATTTTTATCATATAGCGCATGCATTTGTTGCTAAGAGCAGAAGACGAAAAACTGACAAAATTGTCCTGATAGTCAAATGTTGTGAATTGGAAACAAATAGGTATATTAAGCTCCTGCGAGAAGAAACATACTAAACACAAACACGTTGCACATACCTTACAAGGAGATCCATTGTATACCGGAATACAGATGAAAATCCAAAATCAGAAGTAATCAATAAATATATAACATGAATAATAAAATAAAATACGCACAAAAGCGTACAATACGACACACAGGACGGCCGACGTTTCGATTCTCATAATCTCTGTCAAGGGCAGGACAACACAGATAGATAAACAACGAAATACAACAAAACAAAAAGCAAAAAGCACCACTACACTGTTTCCATGTGGGAGAAGAAAAAGGCGGCTTTGCCAGTTGCAAAGGCACTCTTTTTTTCTGTTTACTTCTTGTCCTTGACTAGGGGTAGGGTATCTCACAAGTCGGACTGGGTTCGCCTGATAGCGAAGGACACTGGTAACAGGGAAAGCTAACCCACACGCAGAAATCAGTTCAGTGACCTGGAAGTGGTAGCATGTTTATGGACTACGCTTGAGTTTTAAAAAAGAAAAACAATAACAAGTCGTCATGGTGAAACTATTCATGTTTTCAGCCCTCTTGTGACACACACACACACGCAGGCGCGCGCACACACACACACACTCACACACACAAAATCCTCTCTCCACTCTAGCTGATGTCAAACGTTCTGCCCGACCACGAAATGTTGACCTTTGTGTATGTGTGTGTGTGTTTGTGTGTGTTACCTCTCTTTGAACTCGAACGTTATCTACGGACGAGCTGTTGCTGCTGCTACTACTACAACTACTATTATTATTATTATTATTATTATTATTATTATTAGTAGTAGTAGTAGTAGTAGTAGTAGTAGTAGTAGTAGTAGTAGTAGTAGTATTTAAGTCCAGTTTACCAGCCTGTAGAACGAACCCACTTCGCCGCGGCCAGAAGAGACATTTCAAGGACGTTAAACCTCGCAGCCACACCGACCGCCCCAGCAGATAGAGAACGCTCGGCCGCCATCCTGGCATCGTGGCCTGTGTTAATGGATGCAAGATTACCACATCTTGAATTTCTCGATCACGTGACTCATTGCATCTGCAGGCACGATCGCATCTTTTTGCATGTTTCTGCTTTCCTCATTTTGGGCGACTCTTGAATTTTGGCCAAGAATGAAAAAATGAAAGGGAAAAAAAAAAAAAATACAGCAGTGGAGAGGAGGCGTTGAATATGATGATGAGAGACAGGCAGCGCCAAGAATCAAGGGTCCGGAACCAGGTCTGGTTGTCTGTAGTTTTACGATTGGCAGGGGGTGGTGACAGATTGAGCAGTGACGTCAGCTTGATAGTTTTAAATGTGTGATTACTCACTCACGGTTATTCATTGATTTGACTATAGAAGGAACGATAACTTCGGCTGCTAGAATACAGTTTTCGTCGGTTATCTGTGCTTGCTGTTCTGTGATATTCTTAATGTTTGTGTTCGCTTGTTGTGAACTCAGATGTAATGCATTCACGCGCTACTACTTTTAGTGTACTGGACTTATTTTTTTGCGTCTGGATTAGCTTTCCCTATTACCAATGTCCCTCGCCATCAGACGAACCCACTCCAGTTTCAGAGGTACATGTTATTTACGTCCTCACGTCAAGCTGACTGGTGTAGTGGTTAAACTCGCCACCTCAGCATCAGCACACCGGAAGTTTAAGATAGCGCGTTCTTATCCATTCTGACCATGTAGGCAGGTCGTGGATGGAGCTGGGGAGCAGACAACAGATAACTATTGGTTAAGGTCTCTGGATTACGGTGGCAGGGAGAAAATCTCTTTATGTGACAATGGCTGCGGTCAGCGACCCATTTGGTTACTGCCAAGGATGAAATAATCGCAAACTACATTCAAGTGAGTTGAACATTATTTCTGAACACAACACAGAAGGCTGTGGACAGGCATGATCATCTACACCACACGGCATGGCCTATAAGATTTGCAATGCACGAGACAAAAGGCCGTGGACAGACATGATCGCCTATGCCACACGCCATGATCATGTCTGTCCACAACTTTTTGTCTCGTGTATTGCAAATCTTTAATAGTCCATACCTTGTGGCTTTGATGATCATGTCTGTCACAGCCTCCTGTCTCATTGTCACAAAATAAAACCTTGCGTTTAACCAGTTGATTATTATAGAGGCTTTCTGATAAAACGGACTATCTGCCAGCGACAACTATTTTAACTAACAGTAAAAACAAATCGGATGTCAAAATCCCAGGACAATATTTGTAGCTGCACGTGTACATCTGGTCGACGGATTGGGACTACTCGGTGGTGAGTGAGACGGGTCCCTGCATCGCTTTGACAGTCTGTCAACATTTGAATACAGATGGAATCCGTGGGATCATGGTGGCAATCGGATGTCGGCTATCACATGTCGGGCAAAATTAACAGTTGCAGATGTGTAGGGGAAGTGAATGAGCTGAATCATACATCGGCTTTGACAGATTATAAATAAGTCGGATTGGAAGCGGAAGTACTCAGCTCGGAAGAAAACAGTCCATCTGTCATATAGTTTCCGGACATCACGCAGATTGGCAGATTGCTATTGACAACTGTTGTTGGGATCATACAGTAACTCGTTAGTTTGTTGGGGGAGTCAAAACAACTGATGACAACTTTGACATTGATGGAGCCAGGGAAAATCGATTCTTGACAATGGATGATATGTCCAAATAACACCTGTGTGGACCGGAAGAATACTGTCACGTGACCAACTTTAGGTTTTGCTAAAAACCAGGATTGGAGAGGACAGTTGAACTCAAACCTTGGATTTTAGCAGACAATGCTTCGGCGCTGTGGTTCTGATGGGAAAATGTCTACCGTATGCGAATTGAGTTAATTTAATTTTACACGTGCCTGTCATGGCAAGAGTGGATGTAATTTGATCTAACTGCAGTGTTGCCTAAGGTTTCCTCTGGTTGGAATGAAGAACACGGAACCCAGGAAAAATCCGATCCCGGATAAAGTTTGGCGCAGGAAGATTGGCCAGCAACTTTACAACAGAGCTTATGCTAGAGGAAGACGATCAACATTGTTCAGTGGAGCTGAATGGTATATGTATCCTACAGGATAAATACCGAATGAGTTTAGGTCACACACCAGTAGTGATGGATATTCAGTTCACTTATGACTAGAACAAAAATAAAGGACTCTATTGGAGTATAGACAATAACTGTTTAATAGTGAGAACTAGAGAACATTTAGCAAGAGACAAAAAGTCCTGTTCATAGGACAGTGTTCCATGTTTGTTTCACCGCGCCGGAATTATGAAGCCGGAGTTTCTATAAACTGTTAGGAACAGTTGTGTTAGGAACAATAATAGTTTTTTCCACGGATTATATATTTACATGGGATTCAGATCTCATGGTCATCAAAGTTCCTGGAAGAGGACATGTCTGGAGAGAAGGATACGACTTCGGTGAGGTCTAATGTACTGACTCGTGTGATGTCGTGTAATCCTTGCCATGATGTGTGCACTATGATCCTGAACTTTGAAGGATGACATATACATTTATGTTATAATACACGACACACATTTTCCTTCGCATACACGTCTCATATACGTTACACTTTTCTTTTAATAAATTAATCTTTATTAATTTTTAGAAGCAAGAGTTGTTGAGTATGTTGCGTTGGGGAAGTATGAGAGGGGGCATAGTACGACAGTGAGAGAGTGATAGGAAGGTGTCCACGGGCTGATGGAGTGTGTTGGACGGAAGCTGGTGGATTCTCCAGGATATTGATAAGAGGGAAAAAAATATTATAATGTGGGTGTTGACTCTCTTCACTCCAGGGACGACACTTTAAAGGAGGACACGACATTATTGGGGTATCGTCCGGGATCTTTGGACAGCGGGATCTCTCGTAAACGGAATCCTTGGACAGTGGGATATTCGGACAACGGGGTCTTTTGACACGGGATCCTTAGTTATAAGAGGGAGATATCATATTGGAGAATCCAGCTAGAGTGAATGTGGATAAGGGTTAAGACTAATATCTTACCTGTTCACACTTCACACGTCTGCATAGGTCTGTGGTCCTGATTCTACTCTTGTCACTGAGTGAATGTGCTGTGTGTGGTAATATCTAGATTTATAGTACTTGTTCATATATCTGTATAGTAATTTGCAGTTATATTGTACTCGACCTGCTAGCTTACCTATCTGTAAAATGGCCACCCCTAAACTAAGCACGTTAGAATTAAAGGCAAAGGGGGAAGAAATGGGACTGTCGGGTTCTGCTCTAACCGATTACATACAGGAAGTGGAGAGAGAGTATCGTCAAGCAGAAAGGGAAGATCGAAAGGCCGAGTTGGAATTGAGAAGGATGGAGTTGGAACAAGGAGCTAGGAAATTGGAAGCTGAGCAAGCAGCTAAGAAATTGGAAGCTGAGCAAGCAGCTAAGAAATTTGAAGCTGAGCAAGCAGCTAGGAAACTGGAAGCTGAACAAGAAGCTCAGAAAAGGGAGCACGAGTACCGGATGAGGGAACTCGAGTTGAAGAGTCAATCTAATGGGGAAACTGAGGGAGCAGTTGGAGGTTCCTCCATCCCAGGCTCAACACCAGTAGGTGGACATGGGTACCATGCTATGAAGTTTCCTTTAGCGGTCTACGAGGAGGACAAAGAGAAGATTGACCAGTACCTTCAACGCTTCGAGGCGATGTCGGTTGCTATGGGTCTGGAGAGTAACAAATGGAATTTTAAGCTATCCCAGGGTTTACGCGGGACCGGCTACGAGGTTTATTCTCTTCTGCCACCAGGACATGAGAACAATTATGACGAGTTAAAGACGGCTCTGCTGAAACGATTCGAGGTTACGTCACATACCTATCGGAAAAAATTTCGAGCAGCGAAACGAGAACCGGGGGAGTTGTTTGCCGCCTACAGTTTGCGTCTAAAATCTTATCTCCATAAGTGGATGGATTTGGCTGGGTTCGCACATGATTATGAGAGTCTGGAAGAACTCATGGTGGTCGACCAGCTGAAGAAGCAAATGTCTAAACCTCTCAGGACGTTCCTGGGAGAACAAGGAGCGGAACGTATTGACCTCGTGACTAAATTAGCAGAACGGTTCGTCGAGGTACATGGGGAGGCAGGGGAAAACCTTTCCACCAACACCAAAAGTCAAGAGAAACATGATAAGAAGAAAGCCAAAAACTCAGGAACCAAAAAGTGGGAACCGTATGTGCAAAAATCAGAGGATAGTTCAGAGAAGAAGAAGGAGGGAAGCAAGAACACTTCAATCTCTACACCAAAACGACCGTGGTCGGAGAAGTGGTGTTCTATTTGTAAGTCACCCTCTCACAATACGAGGGACTGCAAATCGAAGGCTGAGAACCCTCACTTCGCAACATGTCAAGTGACTTCCAAGGAGGTTGTCACAGAAAGTGCCAATGTCAACAAGGAAGTTCGCCACCAGGAGAGCTCACTCAAGTCCGGCACTAGAAAATCTAGAACAGGGAAATGGTGCAACCAATGCCAGTCAAACACGCACAATGCTATTGACTGCAAGGGAAAGTCAGGAGACTCTAAATTCGTCGTGTGCCCCGGGAAACCTAAGGTGGAGCCCACCGAACAGGTCGAGGCCGAGGAAGAGACTCCAGACCAGGAAAAACCACCTGTAGTGGAATTGGTAGAGGTTAACGGTCGTCAAGTGGAGTGTTTATACGACACAGGACTGGACGGGGAGGCCGTGATTTCTGCGGATCTGGTACATCCAGAACAATTCACAGGTGAGACCATGGAGATACAGCCTGCACAGAAGAGTGCTGTAGTCATGAAGTTACCCATTGCTAATGTGGAGATTCGGTCAAGGTACGTCACCGGCACCATCAAGGCCGCTGTATTGACCGATCCCATTTTTCCAGTAATCCTAGGTTGCCGGTATGTCTTTCTGGGAATGCCCAGGGAGCCAATCCATATGGGAGCAATGCAGACTCGCTCTCAGACGAAAACGGAAGAGGCAGACGCAATTGTGACTAAAACAATGCCGGGGGAGCTACGAACTGCCCAGAGTGAGGATGATACTTTACGTCCTTGCTACAGAAAGATGCAGAAAAGTGCTGATCCACCAGGACGGGGGCAGTACTACATGAAGAATAGGATACTCTACAGGAGAGCAGGAAGGGGAGACAACCTATACGGTCAGTTGGTCGTCCCGAAAGCTCACCGGTCCCAGATTCTTCATATGGGGCATACCATCTCCTTTAGTGGACACATGGGTATTGCCGCCACCATGCAGCGGATTTCCTGCCATTACTATTGGCCGGGAATGACAGATGATGTGCGTCGGTATGTGAAGTCATGCCCTGAGTGCCAAAGGGTGGCACCGAAACACTGGACAGCACCGGTGGTGTTGGGTGAGATGCCCATCATGAACTCTCCTTTCGAGAGGGTAGCCATCGATATCGTGGGTCCACTTCCCAGGACTAGGAAGAGGAACATGTATATACTCACAATGGTGGATTGCTGTACAATGTGGGGTGAGGCCATACCGTGACCACGATGACTCGAAAAGAGTGGCGGACGCACTGATGGAGGCCTTTACCAGATAGGCTTTCCGGATCAAATTCTGACGGACAATGGGTCTCAGTTTTGTGGAAAACTCATGGAGGAGGTATTTAGGGTGTTTCATTCTAACCACATACATACCAGCCCTTACCATCCTCAAGCCAATGGACAAGTAGAGCGTTTCAACGGCACGTTGATGACAATGCTCAGGAAACTAGCGCAGGAAAAACCTGATAGATGGGATGAATATATTCCCAGCAGCACTCTTTGCCTATCGGGAAGTTTCCTCATGGCTCAACCGGACTACCACCCGCTACGTTGCTGTTTGGTCGTCCAATCAAAGGACCGTTGGAAGCCATGTTGAGGAGTTGGACTGAAGAGGGGACGTCAGAAGAAGTGATCTCATCCTATAAATACGTGGAGGAACTGAAAGAAAAACTCCACAAGGGATGGACTCTGGCAAATCAAAACTTGAAAAAGGCCAGGAAAAGACATGCGGCTTACTACAACTGCAGGTCTAAAGAAAGATCTCTAGAGGTGGGAGATAAAGTCTAGTCTCGTTGTGAAGTACTGCCTGTGCAGGGCTGTCTGTGCGGGGCTGTTTGTGCAGGGCTGTCCTGCATGTGTCGGCATCTCTGGTTTGGGTTTAGTGAACGCAGTTCCACAGTTTCCCGACAAACCGGGCACAGATTTCGAAATCATTAGCTAGCGTCGTCTCTGAAGAAATCATTTTGCGTTGATTTTGTCGGTATGGGGAACCGGTCGTTCAGAAAGCAACGGCGAGCTACTGAACGTAATAATTTTCTAGTAAATCACAGTAAAAAATGGCTGAGGTTGTATTTTTTGAGTTTTGAATCCCAAAACGTTGCAACAAACAAATAGTGCACTGACAAGTGTTTTCCCCCTTATAAAATCCCATAACTCAGTAACCAACCGAGGAATAATGATGATGATTAGCAAACAACCTTGTAATTATGTACACTCAACACAAACAATTTTGTTCTTAAGATTGTACAGAAGAATTCTATGTTTGTTTATATGTGGTATATAATTTAGGGTCAGAGATGAAGTGCAAATTATTAAATGTATTACACCTTCACACGGAAACATCAGTGTTCAATAATGAATTTTCTCCGTGGTGCACGGGCATTTTCTTATGAGACGCGCTTTACATAGTGGAACGGAAGTGTTCACAGGTGACCCAAATTGACGTGTGCTACTGTAAAACAAGTTCGTTAGCTTGAATTCAAAACATTTTCACCAAAACATGAAAGAAATGTTGCTGTTTTTCATTATTTCAGTTGACATTGGACCTATCAAAGATATATTCCTTGGGTGGCAGTAAATATAACACGACATGAAAGATTTCATAACGAAGCAACAGATACTTAAAAAAAATAAATAAATAAAAATAACGTGAATGAGGGCAAACATTTGTGAACGCACTATAATTGCTGTGACAACACACGGCCAGGGTTGTTCCTTGACAGATAGCTAGCTCTGTGAGGCAAAATAATTTTATTAGTTTTTCATTAAATTACGCTGCCGCGCGCTGGCGGCACTCATTTTTATCATAAAGCGCATGCATTTGTTGCTAAGAGCAGAAGACGAAAAACTGACAAAATTTTGCTGATAGTCTAGTCAAATGTTGTGAATTGGAAACAGATAAGTATGTTAAGCTACTGCGAGAAGAAACGTACTAAACACAAACACGTTGCACATACCTTACAAGGAGATCCATCGTATACCGGAATACAGGTGAAAATCCAAAATCAGAAGTAATCAATAAATATATAACATGAATAATAAAATAAAATACACACAAAAGCGTACAATACGACACACAGGACGGCCGACGTTTCGATTCTCAGAATCTTTGTCAAGGGCAGGACAACACAGATAGATAAACAACGAAATACAACAAAACAAAAAGCAAAAAGCACCACTACACTGTTTCCATATGGGAGCAGAAAAAGGCGGCTTTGCCAGTTGCAAAGGCACTCTTTTTTTTTGTTGACTTCTTGTCCTTGACTAGGGGTATGGTATCTCACAAGTCGGACTGGGTTCGCCTGATGGCGAAGGACACTGGTAACAGGGAAATCTAACCCACACGCAGAAATCAGTTCAGTGACCTGGAAGTGGTAGCATGTTTATGGACTACGCTTGAGTTTTAAAAAAGAAAAACAATAACAAGTCGTCATGGTGAAACTATTCATGCTTTCAGCCCTCTTGTGACACACACACACACGCAGGCGCGCGCACGCACGCACACACACACACACACACACACACACACACACACACACACACACACACACACAATATCCTCCCTCCACTCTAGCTGATGTCAAAAGTTCTGCCCGACCTCGGAATGTTGACCTTTGTGTATGTATGTGTGTGTGTGTGTGTGTGTGTGTGTGTGTGTGTGTGTGTGTGTGTGTGTGTGTGACCTCTCTAGTTAGTTAGTTAGTTAGTCGACAGATCATCCTCGTTGCACATCGAACAGTTCAGTCCATAAGTGCTCGGATCCCCTCCTCAGCAAATCCCGCAGCGTGTAGTGGCTAACGACGCCAGTTCTGTGTTGGTTTATCAATCTTCTTTAGCTTCCTGCGTAGTGTTCTTGTTTGGCCACCCCTCTTTTAATTTGCTGCTCTCGCAGTCTGGCCATTGTTGTAGATTCACAGTCATCACTTGGTTCTCGCAAAAGTCTTACTTCTCGTAGAGCATTCAGAATGTCGGCCTGGTCCATGGCGCGTCCGCCCTCCACAGTAGCCTCACCTGCGAGCTTGTCAGCCCGCTCATTTCCTTGTACTCCCGCATGCCCTGGCACGAAGATGAAACTAATCTTTGCCAGTCGAGACCGCTCCAGAGGCAGCAACCATTCTCTTCGGACCGACACCTCCTCTATCCTCTTGATCATGTTAATTGAGTCGCTAAGGAAACAAGCCCTAGTGAATGTCTGTGTCTCGAGCCATGTTATTGCTTTACTTACTGCCATGACTTCCATGGTCAGGCTACTTGTGGTTTCAGTGAAAGCACCAGAGTCCCCCTTCTCACATGTCGGACGACCGACCCATCTGTGTAGATGACCGCGTCACCGTCTAGCGAATTCTCGAAAATCAACGCTTGTACTTCAGCCTCAACAGCAGCCGGATTTTCTTGTCTGCATTTTCTATCTAGTTGGATGCAAACTGAAAAGGATGTGCAGAAGTCTGTTGGCACTTGCACCCACTCCTCGCCAGGTTCTAAGTCCTCAAGTGAACACATCTGTTGAAGAATGTCTTCGGCTTGACCCATCCACGACCGTCCTCTTTTTAACCTGCTGCCCTTCACCTTCCTAATTTCACTATGCAGTGGATGTTGTGTGTTTGCGTTAATTCTGAGGTAGGCGCGTGCCCTGCAACCTTGTATTCTCTCTTCAATGGTTGGAAAATCAAGAAGGTAGCGCATCGCCCTGCATGCTGTATCTCTTGTACATCCAAGAATAATGCGCATAGCTTCATTCTGTATCCTTTCCATCCTTTCTATCTGCTTATGGCTGAGAGTCAGGATTGCCGTTGCATACTCCAAAACAGACATGACCAGCCCCTCGTACAGAAGACATAGATGGCGCTGCTCACAGTTTGCTGCCGCCATCACCCGCATCGCTGCCAAACCCCGCTTGGCCTTTGTTATCACCTGGTCTATGTACACATTATAAGCAAGGCTTCGATCAAACCGTATCCCCAGGTAATTCATTGCCTGCGTTCTTTCCAGCGTCTCTGAACACAGCATTACAGTTGGTGTTGGAGTGTTGACAATATGATTATTCAACGAGAATCAAGTCACTGTTGCCTTTGTTGGGTTGACCATTGCCCCGGATTCAGCACACCAAGTACTTATGCGATTGAGTTTCCTCTCTATCCTTACCCTGACGATACACTAAAACATCATCGGCATACGACAATGTCCTGCCAGGTCCAGTGATCTGCTCACTGGTGATTCTCACTGTGTAGGCGTTGAACAGTACCGGAGATAATGGTGATCCCTGTGGGAGGCCAGGATATATTGTTGTTGGTTCCGAAGTCCAACTGCCACATCTAAAAACTACTTTCCGTTGGAAGAGGGCTGCAGCGATCCAACTAAGGAGAAATGGACTTACGTTTAGTTCGAGAAGGTGAAACATTAAAAAATCCAGTGGTACTCTGTTGTATGCGTCCTCAAGATCAATCGCTGCTGCAGCAACGGTTTCAGTTCCTGAGTGGAAACCTTCATAGACATCCTGGGCAAAGACTGCTGCATTGGTCCAGGTTTCTCTTTTTGGACGGTACCCACCCAGGGTAGGTGGGAAAACACCTTGCCTCTCTAGTTGGCTTGATATTTTCCTGGCATTTACCTTCTCCAGCAGCTTGCCTATTGTATTCTGCATGGTTATAATTCGATATCCCTGAATTTTTTTGTGGTCTTTGTCAGGCTTAGGCAAGGGAATCAGATAGCTGTGTAACCATTCCTCCTTGATGCTAGCACTCCCTATACTGTTGTTGTACATGTCTGCTAGTTTCTCTAGCTCATTGTCGGTACACCTATTTATGTCGTCGTATCTTATGCCATCAGGACCTGGAGCACTGTTTTTTGATCGTCGAAGCACAGCCTTGATTTCTTTCACTGTCACTGTGTCTTCATCCGAAGTGTTCTGGGCCTTGCATCTGTCTGAGGTGACCTCCTTGGCCAGATTTCGGCCTCCCATGTCTGTCTGGTTGCCCTGCTCAAGGTAGCGTTCAAAGAGGGCTTTGCCCTTGTCCTCGTCAGTCCTCTGCCAGATGAGGTCAGCACCTTGGAAGTCAGAAATGCTCTTATTCTTGACTACACCACTCATGCTTTTATGTAGTCGCCAGAACAATTTCAGTGACTTGTCTGTGCTTACTCTTTGACACACCTCTGCCCATTTTTCGCTTTTAACCACCGTGACCAGTTTTTTGAAATAGCTTACTTTTGTGTGCATCTCTCTTTCTAAGTGCAAGCTGGGACTAGGACCTCTCTTTGAACTCGAACGTTATCTACGGACGAGCTGTTGCTGCTGCTACTACTACAATTTTTTACTGATTATAAGATTTTATAAGTTAGGAAATTGTTAGAAATAATGTTATTCGATATATATTTAGGATTAATCATGTATCAAGTTCCTGGAAGAGGACATGTCTGGAGAGAAGGATACGACTTCGGTGAGGTCTAGTGTACTGACTCGTGTGATGTCTTCGGAAGAAAAAAACAGTCCATCTGTCATATAGTTTCCGGACATCACGCAGATTGGCAGATTGCTATTGACAACTGTTTGTTGGGATCATACAGTAACTCGTTAGTTTGTTGGGGGAGTCAAAACAACTGATGACAACTTTGACATTGATGGAGCCAGGGAAAATCGATTCTTGACAATGGATGATATGTCCAAATAACACCTGTGTGGATCGGAAGAATACTGTCACGTGACCAAATTTTAGGTTTTGCCAAAAACCAGGATTGGAGAGGACAGTTGAACTCAAACCTTGGATTTTAGCAGACGTGCTTCGGCGCTGTGGTTCTGATGGGAAAATGTCTACCGTGTGCGAATTGTGTTAATTTAATTTTACACGTGCCTGTCATGGCAAGAGTGGATGTAATTTGATCTAACTGCAGCGTTGCCTAAGGTTCCTCTGGTTGGAATGAAGAACCCGGAACAACTAAAAATCCGATCCCGATAAATTATGATGTAGAGAGATGGGCCAGCAACTTTACAACAGAGCTTATGCTAGAGGAAGATGATCAACATTGCTCAGTGGAGCTGAATGGTATATGTATCCTACAGGATAAATACCGAATGAGTTTAGGTCATACCAGTTTTAACACACCAGTAGTGATGGATATTCAGTTCACTTATGACTAGAACAAAAATAAAGGACTCTATTGGAGTATAGACAATAACTGTTTAATAGTGAGAACTAGAGAACATTTAGCAAGAGACAAAAAGTCCTGTTCATAGGACAGTGTTCCATGTTTGTTTCACTGCGCCGGAATTATGAAGCCGGAGTTTCTATAAACTGTTAGGAACAGTTGCGTTAGGAACAATAATAGTTTATTCCACGGATTATATATTTACATGGGATTCAGATCTCATGGTCATCAAAGTTCCTGGAAGAGGACATGTCTGGAGAGAAGGATACGACTTCGGTGAGGTCTAGTGTACTGACTCGTGTGATGTCGTGTAATCCTTGCCATGATGTGTACACTATGATCCTGAACTTTGAGGGCTGACACATACATTTATGTTATAATACACGACACCCATTTTCTTCGCATACACGTCTCATATACGTTACACTTTTCTTTTAATAAATTAATCTTTGTTAATTTTTAGAAGCAAGAGTTGTTGAGTATGTTGCGTTGGGGAAGTATGAGAGGGGGCATAGTACGACAGTGAGAGAGTGATAGGAAAAGGTGTCCATTGGCTGATGGAGTGTGTTGGACGGAAGCTGGTGGATTCTCCGGGATATTGATAAGGAAAAAAAATATTATAATGTGGGTGTTGACTCTCTTCACTCCAGGGACGACACTTTAAAGGAGGACACGACATTATTGGGGGCTCGTCCGGGATCTTTGGACAGCGGGATCTCTCGTAAACGGAATCCTTTGACAGTGGGATCTTCGGACAACGGGGTCTTTTGACACGGGATCCTTAGTTATAAGAGGGAGATATCATATTGGAGAATCCAGCTAGAGTGAATGTGGATACGGGTTAGGACTAATATCTTACCTGGTCACACTTCACACGTCTGCATAGGTATGTGGTCCTGATTCTACTCTTGTCACTGAGTGAATGTGCTGTGTGTGGTAATGTCTAGATTTATAGTACTTGTTCATATATCTGTATAGTAATTTGCAGTTATATTGTACTCGACCTGCTAGCTTACCTCTCTGTAAAATGGCCAGCCCTAAACTAAGCACGTTAGAATTAAAGGCAAAGGGGGAAGAAATGGGACTGTCGGGTTCTGCTCTAACGGATTACATACAGGAAGTGGAGAGAGAGTATCGTCAAGCAGAAAGGGAAGATCGAAATGCCGAGTTGGAATTGAGAAGGATGGAGTTGGAACAAGAAGCTAGGAAATTGGAAGCTGAGCAAGCAGCTAAGAAATTGGAAGCTCAGCAAGCAGCTAAGAAATTTGAAGCTGAGCAAGCAGCTAGGAAACTGGAAGCGGAGCAAGAAGCTCAGAAAAGGGAGCACGAGTACCGGATGAGGGAACTCGAGTTGAAGAGTCAATCTAATGGGGAAACCGATTGAGCAGTTGGAGGTTCCTCCATCCCAGGCTCAACACCAGTAGGTGGACATGGGTACCATGCTATGAAGTTTCCTTTAGCGGTCTACGAGGAGGACAAAGAGAAGATTGACCAGTACCTTCAACGCTTTGAGGCTATGTCAGTTGCTATGGGTCTGGAGCGTAACAAATGGAATCTCAAGCTATCCCAGGGTTTACGTGGGACCGAATACGAGGTTTATTCTCGCCTGCCACCAGGACATGAGAACAATTATGACGAATTAAAGACGGCTCTGCTGAAACGATTCGAGGTTACGTCAATACCTACCGGAAAAAATTTCGAGCAGCGAAACGAGAACCGGGGGAGTTGTTTGCCGCCTACAGTTTGCGTCTAAAATCTTATCTCCATAAGTGGATGGATTTGGCTGGGTTCGCACATGATTATGAGAGTCTGGAAGAACTCATGGTGGTCGACCAGCTGAAGAAGCAAATGTCTAAACCTCTCAGGACGTTCCTGGGAGAACAAGGAGCGGAACGTATTGACCTCGTGACAAAATTAGCAGAACGGTTCGTCGAGGTACATGAGGAGGCAGGGGAAAACCTTTCCACCAACACCAAAAGTCAAGAGAAACACGATAAGAAGAAAGCCAAAAACTCAGGAACCAAAAAGTGGGAACCTTATGTGCAAAAATTAGAGGATAGTTCAGAGAAGAAGAAGGAGGGAAGCAAGAGCACTTCAAGCTCTACACCAAAACGACCGTGGTCGGAGAAGTGGTGTTTAATTTGTAAGTCACCCTCTCACAATACGAGGGACTGCAAATCGAAGGCTAAGAACCCTCACTTCGCAGCATGTCAAGTGACTTCCAAGGAGGTTGTCACGGAAAATGCCAAGGTCAACAAGGAAGCTAGCCACCAGGAGAGCTCACTCAAGTCCGGCACTAGAAAATCTAGGACAGGGAAATGGTGCAACCAATGCAAGTCAAATACGCACAATGCTATTGACTGCAGGGGAAAGTCAGGAGACACTCAATTCGTCGTGTGCCCCGGGAAACTTAAGGTGGAGCCCACCGAACAGGTCGAGGCCGAGGAAGAGACTCCAGACCAGGAAAAACCACCTGTAGTGGAATTGGTAGAGGTTAACGGTCGTCAAGTGGAGTGTTTATACGACACAGGACTGGACGGGGAGGCCGTGTTTTCTGCGGATCTGGTACATCCAGAACAATTCACAGGTGAGACCATGGAGATACAGCCTGCACAGAAGAGTGCTGTGACCATGAAGTTGCCCATTGCTAATGTGGAGATTCGGTCAAGGTACGTCACCGGCACCATCAAGGCCGCTGTATTGACCGATCCCATTTTTCCAGTAATCCTAGGTTGCCGGTATGTCTTTCTGGGAATGCCCAGGGAGCCAATCCATATGGGAGCAATGCAGACTCGCTCTCAGACGAAAACGGAAGAGGCAGACGCAATTGTGACTAACCCAATGCCGGGGGAGCTACGAACTGCCCAGAGTGAGGATGATACTTTGCGTCCTTGCTACAGAAAGCTGCAGAAAAGTGTTGATCCACCAGGACGGGGGCAGTACTACATGAAGAATAGGATACTCTACAGGAGAGCAGGAAGGGGAGACAACCTATACGGTCAGTTTGTCGTCCCGAAAGCTCACCGGTCCCAGATTCTTCATATGGGGCATACCATCTCCTTTAGTGGACACATGGGTATTGCCGCCACCATGCAGCGGATTTCCTGCCATTACTATTGGCCGGGAATGACAGATGATGTGCGTCGGTATGTGAAGTCATGCCCTGAGTGCCAAAGGGTGGCACCGAAACACTGGACAGCACCGGTGGTGTTGGGTGAGATGCCCATCATGAACTCTCCTTTCGAGAGGGTAGCCATCGATATCGTGGGTCCACTTCCCAGGACTAGGAAGAGGAACATGTATATACTCACAATGGTGGATTGCTGTACAATGTGGGGTGAGGCCATACCGTTGACCACGATTGACTCGAAAAGAGTGGCGGACGCACTGATGGAGGCCTTTACCAGATTAGGCTTTCCGGATCAAATTCTGACGGACAATGGGTCTCAGTTTTGTGGAAAACTCATGGAGGAGGTATTTAGGGTGTTTCATTCTAACCACATACATACCAGCCCTTACCATCCTCAAGCCAATGGACAAGTAGAGCGTTTCAACGGCACGTTGATGACAATGCTCAGGAAACTAGCGCAGGAAAAACCTGATAGATGGGATGAATATATCCCAGCAGCACTCTTTGCCTATCGGGAAGTTCCTCATGGCTCAACCGGACTACCACCCGCTACGTTGCTGTTTGGTCGTCCAATCAAAGGACCGTTGGAAGCCATGTTGAGGAGTTGGACTGAAGAGGGGACGTCAGAAGAAGTGATCTCATCCTATAAATACGTGGAGGAACTGAAAGAAAAACTCCACAAGGGATGGACTCTGGCAAATCAAAACTTGAAAAAGGCCAGGAAAAGACATGCGGCTTACTACAACTGCAGGTCTAAAGAAAGATCTCTAGAGGTGGGAGATAAAGTCTAGTCTCGTTGTGAAGTACTGCCTGTGCAGGGCTGTCTGTGCGGGGCTGTTTGTGCAGGGCTGTCCTGCATGTGTCGGCATCTCTGGTTTGGGTTTAGTGAACGCAGTTCCACAGTTTCCCGACAAACCGGGCACAGATTTCGAAATCATTAGCTAGCGTCGTCTCTGAAGAAATCATTTTGCGTTGATTTTGTCGGTATGGGGAACCGGTCGTTCAGAAAGCAACGGCGAGCTACTGAACGTAATAATTATCTAGTAAATCACAGTAAAAAATGCTGAGGTTAACTGCGATGTCGTGTTAAAGGTTTGGAAGTAAATGTAACTCATGGACATGTTTTTGCTTTGTCATGTAACTTGTCGCTAGCAGGTTCTCGACTTGTATCTATCCGGTCTGGTGGTGATGTTGACAATAATGATAATGATGATGATGATGATGACAATAATGATGATGATGGTGATAATCATGATGGTGACGACGATGATGTTTTTGTATTCGCTTACTTTCAACTCAAGCGTAGTCCATTCATGTGCTACCACTTCTAGTTCACTGGGCTGGTGTTTGCGTGTGGGTTAGCTTTTCCGTATTACTTACTATCCTTCGCCATCAGGCGAACCCACTTTGACTTCTGAGGTACTTGTGACTTACGTCCACAAGTCAAGGACGAGAAGTCAACATTTTAGACCCAACTGATTGGTGTAGGGGTTGAACCCGCTACCTCGGCATCAGCGCAGCGGGAGTTTTAAGCGTTCTTGTTCATTTGGAGATGCTGACCTAACGACGATGAATACATCTATTAGTGGGTGAATAGATAGATGAATGTATGGATGAATAGATAGATGAATGTACGGATGAGTGTATGGATGAGTGTATGGATGGATGAATGGTCGGATGGATGAATAGATGGATATATGGATGAATAGATAGATTAATGTATGGATGAATATATGGATTAGTGTATGTGTGGATGAATGTATGTATGGATGGATGCACGAATAAATGTATGGATGAATAGATAGATGAATCTATGGATGAATAGATGCACGGAAGATAATTTCCATAAGAAAAGCACGACACAGGACCTCGCCTTCAGCACTCACGAACCAGAGAAGCGGCAAAAGCAATTTCCAGCATTCATCCCCCAGACGAGAATCTATGGACGCCAAGGGTCGGCCATATTTGCGCTGCGATAATCTCGTTAAGTCTCGCTGGTCGCATCTAATTGTTTTACATCCGGGACCCCGGTTTCTGCGGGATGTATTTCTCATTTGTTGGGCTCTGGAGCTCGGGTATCGGAAAGCGGGACATGATAGCGGTCCAGTTCTACGATGTGTGGGGAGAGAGACGTGGCGTGTCCTCTCATTTTGCATTATTGAAAGGACGTGGTGAAAACATGCTATTCAACCAGAGCCGACAAGAAAACTTCACGTGGCTTGAATAATTGACGCCTTAATCGAAGACCATGTTGTGAATCAACACAGGACATTATTTTTACCCATTCGTGATTCCTGGGCAAAGTTTATGTCTCCGCGACGAAGGAGTTAAAGACGCAGTTCATAATCCCGCATACCCGCGTTCAAAACACAGGTCTGTTGGTTCTTTTAAGAAATGGTATGAGTGGCGGTCGTTCAGAAAGCAATGGCACATTTTTTTTCATATTCTTTTTTCTACAGGACATCACAGTCAACACCAGCATTTCTGCCACTGTGATATCTTGGCAAGAAGTTTACGTTCAGTAGTTTGCCATTGCTTTATGAACGACAGGCACCGATAACGACACGAAACCAACGCAACGCGGTCTGCCGCCAAATCGCGCGCAGTTTTGTTTCGAAAGCAAGTAATGGATTACGAATCGCGTCTGCAACACCTTCGCCACGGAGACCTGCAGTGGCAAACTACTGAACGTTAACTTGCCGAGAAATCACGAACAGCCAAACAAAAAAAAAAAAACAAAGGCTGGTGTTGACTGCAACGTCCTGTAAAGGATATGCAACAACTTTCTACTTAACTAGCACCAGGAAGAAATGAACGTGTTTACAAACCGGTGGGGAATTTTTGTGATTCTAGACCAGTGGTTCTCAACCCCCCCCCCCCCCCCGGGGGGGGGGGGAATTTTAGGGTTTACGGGGGGGGGGGGGGGAATGAAGACCATTTCAAGATCGCGCTTAATACAAGAACCGATTACTTGATATTGTTTTTCCCTTCATACTTTACAGTTATGTATGTCTCATCCTTCTAAAATTCATTTTATAAAGTCAGTAGACCCACATATCATGTTTTATGTGGATGTCTAGACTTGTTTTAGTATATGCTATTACATTTACCTTCCATTTTTACGTATACTGTGTATGGGTGGAGGGATTTTTAGATAGGAAATATGAAAGGTGGGAGGGGGAATGACATTCTGAAAATACGGTGAAGGGGGGCACGGGCCAAATTTTTGATAGGAAGGGGAGGGGGCAATGACGTTCTGAAAATATGGTGAAGGGGGGCACGGGCCAAAAAAGGTTGAGAACCACTGTTCTAGACAATACTTCTCACGAATCACGCAGGAATTGAAGGAAAGGCGCTAGTCATAGGTGCTAGAACTTGAATAACCCCTCCCCACGACACACAACGACATAAGTGGAAGACAACAACAACAGCAACTAGCACGACAAAGACATTGACAGGTTCAAAACTATGTATTTCCTTGGTCAGTTAAAAAGAAAAGTTAGTTGTGTATACAGCTGTGAGACCTGGACACTTACTAAAAAAGCTGAACAGCGCATAAATGCCTGTCAATATAAATGTTATCCATCCATCCATCATGTGCTATGCCGATAAGCGTGGACAGTCATGTTTTGACATCTCACTCGATCACCGGAGTCGTGGATCAGCTCCGTGTTTCTGTCTCGACCATGCCACGTGGCCTAGCCATCCAGGTATTCACTTGGTCTTCCCCTTGGTCTATTCCCTTCGATCTTGCCAGTTGTCACTAAGTTCTCCAACTCATTTCTTCTCATAACATGCCCAAATAATTTTGGCTGTCTACGTCTAATGTCTCTAATCAGTTTACGATCTTCATTTGTTTCTTGCAGGACTTGTTCATTGGTTTTTCTGTCTGTCCATGGTATTCTTTGCATTTTCCTCAGAAACCACATTTCCACGGCCATCAAATGTTTTTTTTTTTCCAGCTTGACTGCTCATTGTCCACGCTTCACATCCATACACAAGTACAGGTTCTATGTAGCACTTCAACACTCTTTTTCTCGTCTCAATTGATATCTTTTTATTTGTCAGTATTTTGTTTTTTCATCTTGTAAAAGGCTACCTTAGCTATGGCAATTCTTGTTGTAATTTCTTTAAGGCATCTGCCATCAAATGTTATGACTGTTCCGAGATAACTGTATCGATTCACTTGCTTAAGAATATGCCAATTTACTCGTATATCACATTGTGGTATTTCCTTCTTCCCAGTTACGATCATAATCTGTGTCTTCTTACTATTCAATTCTAATCCTAGTTGCTCACAGTGTGCAACAACCGCATCTACTAAATTTCGCAGGTCCTGTCTATTGGCTGCAATCAAGACTGTAGCATCCGTATATCTAATGTTATTGATGTATCTTCCCCCAGTATTGATTCCTTCCAAATGTTCTATATTTCTGAAAATATTTTCACTGTTCAGGGGAAAAAGATCTGGAGACATTACACATCCCTGTCTCACACCTCTCTTAATAAGCTGATATTGACCTACACCATTATCAGGCAGATTGTTTCCAATATATGTTTTTTACAGTCTAAGGTCTTTTCCGTCAATTTATAGATCTTCAAGCATCCTTATCATGTCGACGTGTCTCACTTTATCGAAAGCCTTTGATAAATGTTATAGACGAGTTCTAAGAGTATCTTGGGTACAGAAAAGAACAAATGCATCCATACTTCAAGAGCTGAATATTGAAGAGAGTTGGCTATTAACGACGATAAAACAAAGAAAATTGATATATTTTGGTCACTTGAAACGTCATGAAAGTTTGGAGAGAACAATAATGGAGGGGTATATGCCTGGGAAGAGAGGAAGAGGAAGACAAAAGATAAGATGGTGTCGTAGTAATCCTTTATTACTTTAGTGTCGTCCCTGGAGTGAGGGGAATCAACACCCACATTTTAATTAACCCAATATTATTGTCCTAGAGAAACCACCAGAATCCGTCCACAAAACTCCTTCAGTCTGTAGACACCTCTTTCTTATTCTCCCTCACCCCTGGATCATGCCCCCTCTCATTCTTCCCCAACACAACATACTCAACAACTCTAGCTTTAACAAATAAATACAACAAATAATTTATTAAAGCAAAAAGTATGTGTGTGAGAAGTGTGTGTGTGTGTGTGTGTGTGTGTGTGTGTGTGTGTGTGTGTGTGTGTGTGTGTGTGTGTGTGTGTGTGTGTGTGTGTGTGATGGTAGAATGTGTGTCGAATATGCTAATGTGTATGTAGAATCAGACCCGTGAATCAGGAGCAAAGTTAGTTACATCGCTGTGCTGAGCACACAACAGCACCAAGTATTCCGGACAGAAAACCTCATCAAGAAGATGTTTCTCCGGCCACGTGACGACTTTCTCCGATCACTCTCGAACAATCAGGACGCTGGTCATCAATGATAGACACTGTTCGATATTGGTCTTCACTCTAGCAAACACTGTGAATTTACACTGTTCGATAATGTTTGTTGATTAGAGAATCTTTCCAATAACTTAAATGTCACATGGGAAAATATAACTGTTCATAAGTCACTGGTTATACGATTTTTCCCATATTAAAAAAAAACAACCTATTAATGTTCCAGGTATTATATATATTGGTATATGTGTTACGTATAGTGTTCTGATTCTACAGTAATGTAGCATATCACTCAAGGAAAAATCACACATATGTTCATCAAGTCCTGCTCAGCAGAAGTCAGGTTTCTGCAGACCAACTAGGCCATGAGCCCAGTGTACAAGCCTCTCCGTAACCTCTTTCTTCCATCCGTGAGCCATCATTTTTCTTCAACTTTGATACTAACTTCTTGGTAGTATATCGTATCACCATCAACAAGTGGACTTGTAAGTGGAACCTGTAGAATAGAGAATCCCCTGGTGAGAGCAACTCAATTCTGACCTTAATTAGGTGAGTGTAGGCCGATAGCAGCACTCAGATCTATAACAGAGAACCGAACTCTGTTATACGGCCAAATAGCTCATCACATTGGTCTGAGACATGGAAACACAAGGAAAGATTAAAGGAAACGGGTAGAAACCCAGCAGATTCCCTACTGGAAGATCCTACCATTTCACATTCCCTTCATCCCTCCCAACCATCCTCAATCTCTCTAATTATTATCCCACTACATTGTCCTTAACTCCCTGAGTTAAATGATATATTACACAAGTTAGTTAAAGCTACACAATAGGCTACTAGTGTTGACGCTCCTATAATAGCACATACTAGAACAAGTCTAGACTTCTACATAAAACATGATTTGCGGGTCTACTTACGTTATAATCTTAATTTTCCCCCACCCCCCTGAAACCCTAAAATGGGGGGGGGGGATTCCCCACCGGTTGAGAACCACTGCCTTAAGCAGTACCTGTGCACTCAGACGTAGAAGTGGAAAAGGCAACATGAATGAAGCCAGCGCGTAGTAACAAATGAGCCTGTCCAAGTTGCGGGTATTTGAAGTGGCTCGGGTCGTTTGCTGAGATTGTCTGAAGGATTACCAAACCTTCTGAACCATCTCGCCAAACAAAGAGAAGGGTCGTGTGTTGACAAACTCGGAAACAGAGATCAAAGAACTAGCGAGCCTCGGCGAAGTCACCTGAGCAGTTTTATACTGTGTCTCCTGTGCAAACATCCGGACGGAAGAAGGCATTTAGTTGCCCGGACAAAGTTGACCCCAAGTGCAGGGGCCTGGCAGAGATAAGTGCAGAGCCTTATGTTGGCTAGGCGATCCTAGTTGTAGGTTAGGTTTGAATGGTGTGCACGGTTTTAACAAAGTTGACCATAATGAAGAGTCCAAACAAAGTTGATCCAAAGTGCAACCTTCTGACAGAATTGACCCTGAGTGTAGAGTCGCGAGAATGATAAGTGCATCGCTTTAAGTTGGTTTCACAATACCAGTCAAATATGACGTATGATACGCACTGCTTGGGCAATGTCGACCTCAATGCAGAACCCAAACAAAGTTGACTTCAAGACAAATAAATCTGACCCCAAGCGCAGACAGAACCCAGATAAAGTTGACCCCAAATGCAGAGAGAACCCAGATAAATTTGACCCCAAATGCAGAGAGAACCCAGATAAAGTTGACCCCCACTTGCAGAGAGAACCCAGATAAAGTTGACCCCCACTTGCAGAGCCCACAAAAAGTTTACACCAAGTGCAAGCCAGTCATAAAGTTAACCCCAGGAGACGCGGTCCCAAACGCAATAATGTTTAGTGTACAAGTTAGTTGCATATCCTTCACAGGACGTTGCAGTCCCAGTATATGTGGGTGTTTGTGATTTCTTGGCAAGTTTACGTTCAGTAGTTTAAAATTGCTGTCTGAACGGCCTGCACTCATACCATTATGTGAGAAACCAACGCAAGGCGTGCTGCGGGATTACAAATTGCGTTCGGGATTACAAATTGCGTTCGCAACCCCTTCGAAAATAAAGCCTTAGTGAGCAAACTTAGTGCAAATTTTACTCTTCGGTACAAAATTTCCGATAATGTTCAACACCCCCCCCCCCCTCCCTCCTCCTCCCCTCCTTCCTCCTATCCACAAATCCTGATCTCTAAGTTGACTTAATGACTCGAGACGAGATCCACATAATTTACACACAAAAACAGCAACACAAAGTCAATTTCAGGTAAATGTACTTATCCTTCACCCCCTTTTTTCCCCCCACGCAACCCCCATCTTATGTATTTCCGGGTCAAGCACAAGTCAAGGTGTGGGGATCACTAGGTCACTGAGGTCAGAATTTTGCATTGAACGGATGTTTTCATCTTGATAACTCGGGGTTGTCACCCAGGAAGGAGACACATCATGGCGACCCAGGGAGGAGACACATCATGGCGACCCAGAGTAGCCTCCCAGAAAATTGCAACCGTGAACCGAATGACAGCTCGGAATCAAACCCACAACCTACGGAACACGAGACAGGCTGCGAAACCACTTATCCACGGAGTCCTCTGAACGAACTTTCTCAATGTCGGATGTTCCTTTTCAGGACGTTGCGATCAACCTCAGGTTGTAAGAAATTTTACATTCAGTAGTTTGCCATTGTTTTGTCTAACTGAGAAGTCAACACTGAACCGCTGAACCCACTACACCGCCTCCTGCCCACGGTAAGTTTAAGCGAGAGCGTGATAAATTTCTCGGCCAATTTGACCTCTCTAAAGGAGACACAATACAGCCATCTGATATGTGTGTATACTGGTCAAAGCCAAAGACAGAAGAAGCCACATTTGAAGGTGGGGAAATGTCTGTGGAAACGGATGTACCGCGCCTGGAGCTTGACCAAAAAGGGCATATTTGGCTTTGTGACGTTTTGGGGTATGCCTGGCTGAGAGGTTATACTATTCCCCCTTCAGGCTCAGAAAGAAAGGGTTCAAACCCAGTTTCCCGGGAAGGTTAACCCGGTCAACAAATGCCCGCAGAAGTCGGATGTGTCGGCCTAACGGCGCAAGAACGCAGCTCTGCTGTAAACAGGCACAACGCAATCACATCCGAAAAAAAACTCCGGATGAACGAAGAAGAAGAAGAAGAAACCCAGTTTAAGACTGGGAATTTTCCCAACAACAGTTTGTAGCTAAGGATGACCCACGCCTTTCCTTTCTCCTGGGTAGTGCGATAGAGTACTTAGCCTTCCCGCGTAAGAGCAGAAACAGAATCTCCTGTGTTCACGTTTAAAATCCCACTGTTGCTATCCCCGATTCAGAGGTCATAGATTGTGAGAATTGTATGGATTTTTTGCCCTGACCATGCGGGAGTGCGGGAGAATGAATAGGTTGATAGGCTGGAAGAGAATGTACCTCCCAATGTACAAGGGAGAGGTGGTCGAGTGTCTATGGGATCAGGTGGAGAAGACGGAGGAACACATTGAGAACATGTATGTGGAAATGGTGAGATTGCGGGAGATCGGCAGGGGTTCTGGAAGAATCTCCAAACTGAGAGGGAACACCAGGAGAACTTTTAATCAGATAGTGGTGGGAACGATTAGTAGTATGACTCTTTACTGGCTGTTGAACGAGGGGACGGAGCGCTTATGGGAATGTCCTGAATGCAGTGATGTCGGTTCTTAACTCAACTCAACTCAACTCATCGCACGGCAGTTTGAAATCGCAACGAGTAGGTCGTAAAGGTAACATTGACCCTGGTAACATTGTTAGGTAAGATAATTTACTCACGTTTGGATAGAGCCTGTTACCTTGGGTGGAATCTAGAGAAAGCACACCTTATGCACACGCATATCAAAGTAAGACATGCATACCAAAGTAGGACACGCATACCAAAGTAGGACACGCATAGCAAGGTAGGACACGCATATCAAAGTAGGATATGCATACCAAAGTAAGACATGCATACTAAGGTGTGACGCACTCCCCTCGGAAAAGGAACGAAAAAGAAGAAGAAGACGTTTAATGATGAAAAAATTGAATACTAACCTTAGTTTTCCACGTGATCATGTTAATATTAATGGATCTATTATATGCCGTCTATTATATACACTTTTCTTGACCTCCCATGCACTCTACGTCACTATTTTGCGCCCTGTCAATCAATCATCGCTGCTGACCTCATTGCCTCTAGAAAACCATCTCCCTGGGGTGGGCCACGCCTGACACAGAAGTCACCGTTGGGGTGATGCACTCGCAGAACAGGATATTTAAGTAACTCGCAGGTTAAACAACGGGGAGTTACCCAGGTTACTGCCTCTCAGGGGAGGCAATTATATTTCTAGTGACAAACGTAGCATGACTCAAGTTGAATAATCCACGAGACGTATGATTTATGTGTGCCTTTTATCATTACTTTAATTCTTAAAGGAACAGAGGAGGTCAGAAATCGATCAAAATGGGGAGTCGACGTGGTCAAAAGTTTGAACGTGGTCGCGCTAAAATATGCTCTTATTATTGCCACGGCCCTCTTTGTACAACGATCACCTTCAATTTAATATTCAATTTGTGGCTGACTCGGTCACAGGATTATTAATCTGAACCAGGGATGGACCCTAATATAACTTATCTTCTGAGGTTGAACGGGGTAGCGGTAATCAACGTTAATGGTATCCACCTGAATGTTATACTGGAGATGATGCCATAATATACTTATACTGCTTATAAGTAAATACTAATTAAAAAGTCGCGTAAAAGTCGACAGGGTCGACTTCATTGCACCGGGTTTTATCCCATATTGCTTGGTCTCTTTCCGCAGCACGGAAAGCGTCGTACAAAGCACGAACTCCGTAGGCTAGTAGTCTCCGAAACATTTAACTCGTAAACCGAAGGGTGCGGCCCGGAATCGAACCCACAACCTTCGGAGTACGAGTCAAACGGCTTGACCACTTCGCCACAGAGACTCCCGGTAAATACTATATAGTAATATATACTATATATATATACTATATAATACTATATAGTAATAGAGTAAATACTAATTGCATTTAGGAACTAATTGAGACACTTAATGTGTGAGGCCTTTTAATTTAAGATGGAAGGATATCTAGGGAAAATAATTATGTACAAAAGGGAATGGTGATCATGGTTATGAAATTCCGAATCCCAGGGAAGGTTAACCCGGTCAATAAATGCCCGCAGAAGTCGGATGTGTCGGCCTAACGGCGCAAGAACGCAGCTCTGCTGTAAACAGACACAACGCAATCACGTCCGAAAAAAGTCTTCTGGTGAACGCAGAAGACCAAGAAGAAGAAATTCAGAATCGATCAAGGTATTACTCAACGTGGAGACCATGGGTGACAGACATGGGCGAAGATGAAACTGCTTTTCTGAGCGCCCTGTAATGGGGGATTGGATGGAGAGGGACCAGCTATGGAGTCGATAACTTTTGGGGAACACTAAGACCCTCCTTCCCCTTTGTTTATTTTTCCCTGGGGTCAAAATTCCTTTTATTTATTTCCCTTTTTTTATTTGAGGTATTACCTTCTTCCATTTCTAATGATCATAGAGATGTATTGATGATATCAGTAGATATATGTGTGATGCTGGAATTTCAGGTAGTGGTTGGATCCAGACCGATCCAGATCTGACGCTTGATGAGAGCACCTGGCTAGAGTGATGAAGAAGACTATTATGAAAGAAACTACCTGCAAGAGTTTCAACTAACCACTCAGGAGAAGTAAAATGGTATCAACCTAGATTGAACAGTGGACCTTTACTTGAACCCATGAGTGGAGAATTAATCAACTAACCACGTACCTAGACCAGATAAACACTCATCTGATAACTCAATATATTTATGGCAATGAACATTCTTTACAACTTGGTTCCATAGACCCATGTAATGAATGGACTTGAGTTTAATACAGGTCTTATACTGTGAACAGTTCAACAAAGATATGTATATTACTCAACCCGCTGGGGAACTGAGATGTATGTTGGTATTTTGTTGAAATGAATGCGTGGGGCATTAATGTTATATATTTATATAATGGCCTTTGGAAGAGATTATTGTTTCTTTTACAGAATAACCAATACCCCAGTTTGGTGTGTATTAAATATGAAGAGATTTCATTTCCACTGTGAGTGTTGAAGAATTCTTTGATTGTTTACTTTATTTTTGTCATTTATTAATATACCCTAGATATTCATTAATTAGCTGAGAGAGGATTGGCAGAGAAAATCCACAAGACTATTATTATTATTATTATTATCCTTGGGGACTTCCTTATTTCAATGAGACTCTATTTATAGACTCAAACAATTGAGCCTTTAAAGGCTAATATAATTATGTTGGGCAGAATCACATTGGGAGAGAGGAACTTCAGCTTTCCTCTGTCAGTTTGAGATTCACCCAACGTATCCGACAATGATATAAACTGTGGTCGTGATTTAAACAGTGGTCGTGATATAAACGGTGGTGGTGATATAAACGGTGGTGGTGATATAAACGGTGGTGGTGATATAAACGGTGGTGGTGATATAAACGGTGGTGGTGATATAAACGGTGGTGGTGATATAAACGGCGGTGGTGAATTAAATGGTGTCGATATAAACGGTGGTGTTGATATAAACGGTGAAAATGATATAAACGGTAGTGGTGATATAATCGGTGTTGGTGATATAATCGGTGTTGGTCATATAAACGGTGTGTGTGTGTGTGTGTGTGTGTGTATGTGTGTGTATTTCCTCTCGTGCCTAAGGCGGCGCATATGGCAGAAGTCGTGGCTCTCCATGTTTGTGCGAAGCGTCAAACATTTAGAGCCAGAAATCTGATTCTGTAACAGTTGGGAGTTCTATGATGGCCGATCAACCGTCTTTAGTCAAGCCAGAAGAAAACACGACCCGCTGTCTTGACCCAAGCCGGAAACTATTTAATTCCTCCGATGGCAGCATGGTTTTTGCAAGATGAAAAACATATATGTATTTCCTCTCGTGCCTAAGGCGGCGCATAGGGCAGAAGTCGTGGCTCTACTGACCAATAAAAAGATATCAATTGAAAGGAGAAATAGAGTGTTAGTGCACAAAAGAATTCAGGAACTTACTAATAAAAGAACAAGTACATCAACAGGCTGTCTAAAAACTAAAGATGGCATAATCATAATAGAAAAAGATCAGATTCTACATGTATGGACAGATTATGTGAAAGACCTGTATAATGATAACAGAGAGGAACAGTATGATAGATTTAATAATGAAGGACCGCCAATTTTGGAGATGGAGGTTCGAAATGTTCTTAAGCATATGAAAGCTGGCAAGGGCCCCGGTGCAGATAACATCACAACAGAAATGATTAAAACTTTAGAAGACTTTGGACTAGAGCAAGTCACCAGACTGCTGAACACATTATATGATACTGGAGATATACCTTCTGAATTATGTAACTCTGTATTTATTGCAATCCCAAAGAAATCAGGAACCTTGGAATGTGATCAACATCGAACAATTAGTATAATGAGTCACATCACAAAGATCTTGTTACGAATTATCATGCAAAGAGTGAGGAAGAAAATACAACCTGAAATAGGGGAAGAACAATGTGGGTTTGTAGAAGGAAAGGGTACAGTAAATGCTGTGTATATGCTGCGAACAGTTATTGAACGTGCTATAGAAGTAAACAAGGATATACATCTTTGCTTTATTGACTACACAAAGGCTTCTGATAAAGTTAGACATGTCAACATGGTAGATATGCTTGCAGATCTACAAATTGATGGGAAAGACATTAAATCATGAATGGCATTCAAATCGCTGTGAATATTCCATAACAATATTAAATAGTCATCGCTGACAAGGAAACGGCTATTTTCGGCCATTGAAATATCACATCAGAGCATGCAATTTTCATCATTTAACGGTAGTGGTGATATAATCGGTGTTGGTCATATAAACGATGTTGGTGATATAAACGCCGGTCGTGACATAAACGCCGGTCGTAACATAAACGCCGGTGGTGATATAAACGATGGTGGTCATATTTAAAAGGTAGTGGTCATATAAACGGTGGTGGAAATATAAACGGTGGTGGTGATATAAACGGCGGTGGAGATATAATCGGTGGTGGTTATATAAACTGTGGTCGTGATATAAACAATGGTGGTGATATAAACGGTGGTGGGGGTGATGGTATAAAAGGTAGTACAACTTAAAAGTAAGTAGTGTATCCTTTACCGGACGTCGAGGTCAATCCCAACATTGCTTGGGACCCTCTGGAAACAACTGCCGCGGTAGTGGGTATACGGTGATGGTTTCGTGGTTATTACAGACCAATCAGCAACCGAGAGGTGATGCATGATTAGGGCTGCCAGATACGTGGGAACCAAAGGGAGGACATAATAAGACACACACACAAAAGGACAAAGGAGGACATATTGAATGTTTCATTTGAATCGTTCCAGATTAAACCCACAATCAGTACAATTTTATTACAATAGCTGCCAATAAGTGTATCTTACTCTTAGTGAATTGACCAAGAAACAATCATGTTAAAAAAATAAATATGAATTCAACGCAGGCCTTTTTTCAAAATGCTGAAAAACATTATTTAAACAGCCAATTTTACAATTATTACCTTATTTAAAAAAAATTGTTTGCATATCCTGTACAGGACATCGCTGTCAACATCAGCATCTTTCAGCTGATTGTTGATTTCTTGGCAAGATTACGCTCAGTAGTTTGCCATTGTTTTCTGAAGGACCGGCTCACATACCCCGCAAGTTATCGACGCGGTTAGAACCGCTACCGATTCTCGCCGTCGTCACGATACTCACGAGAGTATACGGGATTACGGAGAAAGTCGCTAACACCTAGGCCAGGAAGACAAGCATTACTTTATAATCTTTATTAATTACTCATAAAATATGTTTTTAAACCATAAAATATATAAGAAAAGCCCGACATTTTAAAGGTTTTTAGTTTTGCCTGCCGGACGGAGAATATTAGGCTAAAAAGGAGGGCATGTCCCCTTTTTTCCGGACGTCTGGATACCCTATGAATGATGAAGCCAATACGAGGCTCGCCGCCTTGACACCCGAGAGCGTGTCCTGGGGCCCACGTTAGGCGGGTGGTGGGGGGGGGGGGGGGGGGGGTCGACCTGGAACTCCAGGTCATGTTTAAATGTCCTGTCCGGGAAACATCGCGTGCAACTATCGCGTGCCAGGCCTCTTGTCGAATAGGTGTTCGTGTCAGCATTAAGTAGATCACAGCGCTGTGAGTATCCGCCTGTCCATGGAACACCCAGCTGGATGTACACCCCTCCCCCATCCCCTTCATTAAGCGCCCTCATGGCCCAAGCTGGCACTCAAATCCGCCACTTCATCTACTCCATATACCCTTATTATAGGATCCATCTTGTTACCGAGAACTTATCCAGTGCCGACATATACCTATTGGGCGCTTACTGCTCACGACGATGGACGATGATGAAAATAGTGAATATGTATGTATTTTTTTTTTTAATGTTGCAGATCCCTTACAGGACGTTGCAGTCAACACCAGCATTTTTCAGCTGCTGTTGATGTACAAGGCAAGTTTTACGTTCACTAGTTTGCCATTGCTTTCTGAACGACCGGCTCACATACCCCCGTAAGTTGCCAGCGCGGCGCGATCCGCTGCCGAATCTCGCGCAGCTGTTTTCCCCATGTGGATATACGGGATTACGAACAACGTTGTTAACTTGGCCAGGGAGATCGCCAATGTATACCAGTGTCAAAATATATACGTGTTTCTACACATGCATACAAACGAGAGAGAGAGAGAGAGAGAGAGAGAGAGAGAGAGAGAGAGAGAGAGAGAGAGAGAGAGAGAGAGAGAGAGAGAGAGAGTGTGTGTGTGTACTTAATACTTAAATACGCCGATGCCTCACCTATTAGACGTGTAAAACCGGTGTTGTGCACACGGAAAGGCTTTACAGCCAATCTACGATTATCGTGGGGATAACAGGTGCTCCAAGGGGATGAGTGGTCTCGAGGTATGGTGTCCGCCTCGAGTGCTGGAGGTTCCGGGTTCAAGCCCCGGTGAGGGCCGGTAGTTTTTCACGTGGACTTCTAGTAACAAAATTGCCCCTGGGTAGTGAGATCGGACGCCCGCGTGTATTGTTGCGTACGTATAAAATAATCCCTTGGCAGTTGGAAATTGAAAAAAAAAAGACTAGCCTAACAGCTCTGCCCGGGCAACATTTCGAGTTAAAAATCTACCTAAAGTATTTCAGGATCTTCGCCGTGCTACGGAGTTCGTGCACTGAGCTGAGTTTCTCCGGACTCAGGTTTGAGTTAGGAGTAGAACGGAGCACTTATGGTTTACACCCGTGTGCCGTGATGTTGATCCGTCGACTAAACTAAACAGGTGCTCCACTCTGACAGTATCAGTCACTGTCCACTGTGTGTGTTAATTATTTCAGCCCAAATATTATTTCTCTGTTCTTTTCATTATGACAAATACATGTATAACTACGGTAATCTCCTGACGAGATGCGGCCAGGCAACAAATTGTGCAACCTACTGTCTGTGAATTCTGTTTTTACAAATACCCCCATTGTTTCCGCCACACTGGAAGTCTCAGAAACATGATTGTCTTCAAAGCATCCCGCCTTACGCGTTTTTCCTCTTGGGCATTACCGTTTGGGAACCGTTGATTGTAATGTATGAGCAAGGATGTGACGGGTCGGTGTACAGGTGTTAAAGGGCATAATCAAGTACCCGTACAGATCAGACGGAGAGGGGCGTTAGCATCGGGTGGGTAATATGAGAAAGACATTAAAGGTTACTACAGGGGGTAGGGGGGTTGGCATGTGTTTAGAGAAGGCTTATTGGTGGATACAAGGAAGAAGGAGGAGGATGATGGAATAGGGGAGGAGGAGGAGAATAGCTGAGGGGAGAAGAAGAGTGAAGGAGGAGGGAAAGATGAAAAAGAAGTAGAGGGGTGGGGGGGGGGGGAGGAGACGGAGTAGAAGAGGAAGGAGATGGATGTAGATAAGTTTGTTCGTCCCTTTATCAAGGACGAGAAGTCAAAATTTAAGTCCAACTGCGACATCAGCGCAAAGGGAGTTTAAGAGAGAGCGCTTTTAACCTTTCGACTACGTGACTTCACAACTAACACATATAGGACAGTTGCCATTGTCCACACACTAAAAAAGATAGGACAATGGACATTGACCACAAACACAGATAGGACAGTCGTCATTGTCCACAAACTCAGATAGGACAGTCGCCATTGTCCACAAACTTGTTGTTATTGTTTGTCCATCAAGAATGATGATGACCATTCATTTCAACCAGTTGGGTTGAAGGTATGGAGCCGTGGGTTCTAAGATGGCTGATGAGGCCTATTTTGGCTCGAAATGTTCTTTGACAATGTGGGCAAGGAATGCTTGACGTTTCTGGAGGAGGATTTCCTGCAGCGGTTTTTCTGTCCTGCCTTTTCTTCACAGCTCTTGGAGTCCTGGTTGCCTCACATATGACTGCACCCTTGCGTAATGATGCACGCCACGAATTTCGGTCTCTGGCTGCAGCCTCCCAGGTGTCATGATGAATTCCAAAAGCTGACGTTGGATGAAGAATGACTTGCTCGATGACTTGGATTAAAGTGAGGAAGAGTTGCGCAATTCGTCGACCTCACTCTCTCGCCTGAGTCCATCTGAGTCCAGTGGCAAGACAAGTCGAGACGATTGGAGATGAATACAGGTGCTCATTACGTTCCACAACGCTTTGCAGGTAAACGCCGTCTTGCCCGTTGAATCAGGAATGATTTCTTCCGCGCAGTCTGCCGAATCCTGTCTTCACATGCTGGGTAGGCATACCCTAGTTTACCGCTTGGTTTGACACCAAATCGGCTACCCATGCCTGGTTTACCAGCCTCTCACAGCTGTTGTCCGGGGGGTGGCGGCTGTCGCATGCTGACAGCTACTAGGAGCCACAGGCACGAGCTGGGTGTCAGGCTTGGACCAGTGGGGGATGGGTCCTGAAAAGGACATGAGAGTCATCCTTACCAAAGGTGCTACCAATGCCTGACACCCCGTACTCCCCAAGTCCACAAACTAACACATATAGGACAGTCGCCATTGTCCACAAACTAACACAGATAGGACAGTCGCTATTGTCCACAAGCTAACACAGATAGGACAGTCGCCATTGTCCACAAACTAACACAGATAGGACAGTCGCCATTGTCCACAAACACAGATAGGACAGTCGCCATTGTCCACATACACAGATAGGACATTCGCCATCGCCCACGGACTCGCCGCTCACAGACCCCACATCCCCTAATTTTCTGAACACATGGGCTGCTGTAGTTGTCCATCCTCCAGCTCCGACCGTCAGAAAACGAGCGGACATAAAAGACAGATTATCCTGTGTAAGTTTGCCTTTAATGTTCTCTTTCATGCCGCCGGTTCGACAAAACGCTCAGAACATTTTTTGACACCATTCACACATCAAAGGGTCCATGTCGTGCACTGGGCACGTTTTATGTCGTGCTATCAATCGACTCGAATCTGTTTGTTCTGTAATCTGTCGCTTTGCATTGACATTCAGAAATCTCCGAACTGTCTGGTCCGCCTATCAAACATCCCGAGTCTTTCTTCTTTGGGGGCAGGGGGGAGAAGTTCTCTCTGTTCGACCGTTACAGTTTCCTATTTCTTAACTTTTATGTTTGGGTTTCGCTGTGTAGTATGTACGCTTTTAATTTCTCTTAATGCCTGGTTCAACTTCACTGCACAATGCCTTTACTTTTCATGTTATTGTCGATTCTGGGCTGTTCATATTTTACTTGGAGTGTTTGGGTTGTTGCTCTGCTTTCTTCGGTTCTCTCTCTCTCTCTCTCTCTCTCTCTCTCTCTCTCTCTCTCTCTCTCTCTCTCTCTCTCTCTCTCTCTCTCTCTCTCTCTTTCTCTCTCTCATTCACTCTTATATTTTCTCTGATATTCTCTATCTATGATATACCCACTCTTTCTAATATTCTCTCTCATTCTCTCTGGTATTCTCTCTGACATCTCTCTCATTGTCTCTCTCTCTCTCTCTGTCTGATATTCTGCCTCTCTCTCTCTCTCTCTCTCTCTCTCTCTCTCTCTCTCTCTCTCTCTCTCTCTCTCTTTCTCTGATATTCTCACTCTCTTTCGTCCCCTGATAGTCTGTCCATCCCTCGGTCTCTCTTGTATTACCTGGGCTCCCAGACAATCCATCTTTTCTGCCCCCCCCCCCTTTTTTTCCCCCCACAGGTACAGTAGGAAATGTTCTGGCCCAGTACAGCTCATTGCGTGTCAAGTATCCTCTTCGTGACATCTCTCTCTCTCTCTCTCTCTCTCTCTCTCTCTCTCTCTCTCTCTCTCTCTCTCTCTCTGTGTGTGTGCGCGTGTGTGTGTGTGTAAAACACACAGTGTCATATCTCGAAAACAATTACTGTGGTCATATTAAGCGTTATAGTGGCAGGGAGAGAGCGAGCAGTGGTGGGGGGGGGGGCGTGGTTACCGGAAGAAGGCGCAGGGGTCGATCAGCACGAAGATGGACACAGGATGTTTCAGACACCTGGGGCATGAGGGCGTACGAGGCGGGACATATAACCAGAGATCGAGAGGCTCTTCGACGTCACGTGATGAGAGGGACGTGACGAGAGCGTCGTGATGAGAGCCACGTGATGAGCGTCATGATGAGAGCCACGTGATGAGAGCCACGTGATGAGCGTCATGATGAGAGCCACGTGATGAGAGCGTCGTGATGAGAGCCACGTGATGAGAGCGTCGTGATGATTGCCACATGATGAGAGCCACTTGATGAGAGCATCGTGATGAGAGCCACTTGATGAGAGCATCGTGATGAGAGCCACTTGATGAGAGCGGAATTACAGCGGTCAAGACTGCCCATCTTAACAATTAAAGCCATATTAGAAAGCCGCACAACCTGCGATTAATGACCACACGATAACTGTCTGTGACAGAAAGAACGGTGGACGCATCCAATGTTGACGTGCCTCTAGAAGCTTGTGTCAGGACTCACATTGTCAAAGAACATTTCGAGCCAAAATAGGCCTTCCCAGCCATCTTAGAACTCACGGCTCCATACTGTCCACCCCACTGGATGAAATGAATGGTCATTATCATTCTTGATGGACAAACAACAGAAGTTTGTGTCAGGACTGTCCACTGTAGAAACCAGACTGACCACTTAACCTCTGCTCGTTGTTGTAAAGCTGGGATTTTATGGGACTCCTCTTATTCTTTCTCTGTTTCTTTGTTGGCATTGAGACCTCCACGTTAATGACTGCGGTCAAAGTTTTTATTTCAGGGCTGATGTGAGTTCGCTGTTTCTACTCTTACCCAGACTTTTGTTTGTTTGTTTGTTTGTGTGTTTGTTGTTTATTTCTTTCTTTCTTTCTTTATGTATGTATGAATGTCTTTCTTTCTTTCTTTCTTTCTTTCTATGTGTCCCTGTTTCTTTAGTTTCATGTTTGTCTACATATCCATCCTTCCATTCCTCCCTCCAATTGTCTTTTTCTTGTGTTTCTTGTTTGTCCTCTCCTGCTGTCGTGTGTGTAAAGAATGAATGTCGTAGTAGTTATTTGTTCTTCTTTACCACTTTAGTGTCGTCCCTGGAGTGAGGGGAATCAACACCCACATTTGTTTTAATTCAATATCTCTATCCTGGAGATATCCAGCAGACTCCGTCCACAACACTCCCTCAATCTGAAGACACCTTCTTCTCACTCTTGCTCACCCCTGGATCATGCCCCCTCTCATTCTTCCCCAACATAACATACTTGACAACTCTAGCTTCAACAAATAAAAACAAGAAATTTATTAAAGCAAAGAGTATATGTAGGAGAAGTGTGTGTGTGTATAATGTGTAGAATGTGTGACGTATACTCTAAAGTGTATATAGACTCAGATCAGTGTTCAGGAGTATAGTCATTCTCATCACTGTGCTGAGAACACACTAGCACCATGTATTCCAGACAAGCAACCTCACCAAGGTGATGCTTCTCCGGTCACGTGAAGACTTCCTCCGTTGTCTCTTGAACCACTAGGATGCTTGGGCACCCATGACCAACACTGTCTAATGAGAGTCTTCAATCTGATTCCCACTATGAATTTCCTCTGTTGTTTAACTGATTGTTAATCAGAAAATTCTAACCCTATTGTCACTGTTACTTGGGAAATCTTAATGGATCTAGTGTCACTGGTTTTAAAGATTCCCCATATTAACACCACACTCTGAATGTTCTAGGTATCAGTATAAAGTTGTATGAATGTTCCTGGTATCAGTAGTGTATTTATACAATGTTCTGACTGTTCAGTGATACAACTATCACTTGCTAAACATAAATCTCATCAGCATGTCCTGCTCAGCAGAAGCTAGGTTCCCGCAAACCAACTTGGGTATAAGCCCAATGTAGCGGCCTCTCAGCAACTTCTGTCTTCAAATTCTGAGCCATCATCTTCTAAATTGTGTTCTAGCTTCACTGTTGAATATCATAGCACACCTACATGGACCTGTAAATGGAACCTGTAGAATAGAGAATACTATGGTGAGGGCAAGTCAGTCCTGGCCGGAATTAGGTGAATGTAGGCCAATAGCAGCACTCAGATCTATAACAGAGATCCGATCTCTGTCATACGGCCAAATAACTCATCATATGATCTGAGACATGGCAACACCAGGAAAGAATAAAGGAACGGGTAGAAACCCAGCAGATGCCCTACTGGAAGATCCTACCATTTCACATTCCTCTCCTCCCTCTCAACCATCCTTAATCTCTCTAATTATTATTCCACTACATTGTCCTCAACTCCCTGAGTAAAATGATATATCACACAAGCTAGTTGAAGCCACACAATAGAATACTAGTGCCGACGCTCCTATGATACTTTCTAGCACCGCACTTATAGAACATTCTATCACTAATCATAATACATTATATCACCACACCTATAATACATTATATCACCGCACAGTACTGTACTCTATTCCTAATCATACTCTAAGTTAGATATGATTAATAGCCTACCATATGCCTATTCCGGTTGCTAATCGAAACTAGGCAATCACAGACTGGATCTATGTCCGCCGATAAATATCAACAATTTGACACCCTAGTTTCTTTCATTGAACACAACTCGGAAAACTGCACCGATCTTTCCCACTTCAGAAATCTTGATCGACTAACTCCACTTGTTTACCGCAACGCTTTTTATATTGGGCTGGAGTGACGTCACCAAAAAGTCTAGACGCTGATCCGTCCAGAATCTGGTTTCCTCCTCCTGTTCTAGACTAACTGGAGTCAATCCGTCGTCAAATTTGCTTTCATTTGGGGAAATTCTTTGTCCCGTACATCAATAGTTCAGTCTGTCTGTGAACCACAGAATTCCCCACATCACAGAATCCATCCTGCGTCTGTCCAGACTTTCCGTCTAGCACTTCAAAGGCTACTTTCTCCTTGGCAGACGTTTGGCGTTGTTATTCGTTTCTCGAACAACCCACATCATAAAGATTCGCCGACCAGGGGTAGACATTTTGACGCGACGTATCTTGTTTCTCAGTTAGAAATGCCGATCGTGTGTAGACAGTTTTAACGACGTATTTTTCTCAGTCTGTACAACATCAAAGGGTCGGTTGTTTTTGCAGACTAATGTCGGGTCTTGTTTGTCATCGATTGCAACTAACAAGTTTATTTTCCGTGACACCTGCCCAGCCTCAAACGTCTATCCCCCATCACTTTGAACATGTTTGTTGCCACAGTAGAATAAACACATTCTGTTTCCATGTGTGTTGTTGCCACAGTAGCATAAACACATTCTGTTTCCATGTGTGTTGTTGCCACAGTAGAATAAACACATTCTGTTTCCGTGTGTTGTCGTGTCCTCCTTTAAAGTGTCGTCCCTGGAGTGAGGAGATCCGACACCCACATTATAATATTTTTTTTTCTCTCTCAATATTCTGGAGAATCCACCAGCTTCCGTCCAACACACTCCATCAGCCTATGGACACCTTTTCCTATCACTCTCACACTGTCGTACTATGCCCCCTTCTCATACTTCCCCAACGCAACATACTCAACAACTCTTGCTTCTAGAAATTAATAAAGAGTAATTTATTAAAATAAAAGTGTAACGTATATGAGACGTGTATGTGAAGAAAATGTGTGACGTGTTCTATAAAGTGTGTAGACTCTGACTCTCAGACAGCAACCCAGTCAGCTGATCCCAGCAAAGATAGACCACAGCACGGTACGTCAGAACATGTACTTCTCACCCGTTGCCGAAACCATCTTGCCGGATACTGCTTTGCCTCTGTAGACCTCTGGTAATCCAATTTCATGAACATCCGAAATAGACACCGGTGGTATTAACAGTTAATCATGGACCGGTTGCACTCTACACAATGTCCGTTCCTAACGTTCCTTAACAAACTGCACAAGTCTTTTGTAGTGTGTACGCAGTTAGTTAGTTAGTTAGTTAGTTAGTTAGTCGACAGATCATCCTCGTTGCACATCGAACCATTCAGTCCATAAGTGCTAATTACTAATGTTAATTGTTACTGTACTAACACTAGGTACTCTTAGCCGGTTCTCGGTTCGTTACTACTGTCTGATGCTGTGTGGTGCATCAGTATGCATCACTCTCTTTGATGAATCAATTTCCTTCTAGCGTAAGGTACGTTTTTGTATGCAACTTTATTGACTCTTGAACTGGTGTTCTTCAGAATGGGTTTTTTAATTCTTTCCCAAAACTTGTAGAGTTTCCTTGGATCTGGTAGGGAACCTTAAATGGCACTACTGCAGTCCTATCAATCATATCTACATCTGCCATTATAGGCACGTGCAAAATTAAGTCACTAATTAACACACGGTAGATATTATTTCCACTAAGCACTGCAGTGCCCTGGCACTCTGACTAGAGCATTTTTCAAGTCCCCCCTAGTTGATCCCAACTCGGGTTTATATGGCAAACTACCAAAGTTGGCCACGTGACGTTATCCTTTATGCCCCCACACAGGTGGCACCGTGGCAGATCATCCCTTGTCAAGAATCCATTTTCCTGGCTTTAGTCCTGTCAAAGTTGTCAGTAATAGTTTAGATTCTCAAACAAGCCAGCGAGTTTCTGTCGAGTTACAACAAAGAGTTGCAAATAACCCCGTCAATCCTCTCGATGTGCCGGAAACCAAGAATTGACAGATGCACTGTTTTCTCCCTAGTCGGGCACTTCCGACCTGTTGATAAACTGTCAATCTTCTGTTCCGTGGTGACAATCCCAGCAGCCATTTCCGTCTGATGTCCGGCAGTATAGATGACAAACGGAACCATTCTAACTGTTAATGAACTGCCAACTCGATGTATCCATTCCTTCTCACTCACCACCAAATGTGTTTATGGGCTGACACGATGTAACCTGTGCAGCTGTGTTTACTCTGTTAGTACGACTGTTGTGGCCTAGAAAATATACGCCACGCAAACGTCGGTATTATTAGCTGGTTAACTCATGGCGCTCGTGACATGTGTGTTGTTGCCACAGTAGAATAAACACATTCTGTTTCCATGTTTGTTGTTGCCACAGTAGAATAAACACATTCTGTTTCCATGTGTGTTGTTGCCACAGTAGAATAAACACATTCTGTTTCCATGTGTGTTGTTGCCACAGTAGCATAAACACATTCTGTTTCCATGTGTGTTGTTGCCACAGTAGAATAAACACATTCTGTTTCCGTGTGTGTTGTTGCCACAGTAGAATAAACACATTCTGTTTCCATGTTTGTTGTTGCCACAGAAGAATAAACACATTCTGTTTCCATGTGTGTTGTTGTCACAGTAGAATAAACACATTCTGTTTCCATGTGTGTTGTTGCCACAGTAGAATAAACACATTCTGTTTCCATGTGTGTTGTTGCCACAGTAGAATAAACACATTCTGTTTCCATGTTTGTTGTTGTCACAGTAGAATAAACACATTCTGTTTCCATGTGTGTTGTTGTCACAGTAGAATAAACACATTCTGTTTCCATGTTGCAGGAGCTGTCCATATGTCTGCAGGAAACCACTGAAAGTTCACAGCTCAGAGGTAGGCCGTTTGTGTCCAGATGTCAACGTGGTTATGTGGTCTTGTTTGTGTCCATCATCAGCCGTCTAGTCAGTTTGTGTCCGTCATTAATCGTCTTGTCAGTTTGTGCCCATCATTACCAGTCTGGTCACTTTGTGTCCATCATCAGCCGTCTGGTCAGTTTGTGTCCGCCATTAACCGTCTTGTCAGTTTGTGCCCATCATTACCAGTCTGGTCACTTTGTGTCCATCATCAGCCGTCTGGTCAGTTTGTGTCCGTCATTAACCGTCTTGTCAGTTTGTGCCCATCATTACCAGTCTGGTCACTTTGTGTCCATCATCAGCCGTCTGGTCATTTTGTGTCCGCCATTAACCGTCTTGTCAGTTTGTGCCCATCATTACCAGTCTGGTCACTTTGTGTCCATCATCAGCCGTCTGGTCACTTTGTTAGTTAGTTAGTTAGTCAGTCAGTCAGTCAGTCAGTCAGTCGACAGATCATCCTCATTGCACATCGAACCATTCAGTCCATAAGTGCTCGGATCCCCTCCTCAGCAAATCCCGCAGCGTGTAGCGGCTAACGACACCAGTTCTTTGTTGGTTTATCAATCTTCTTTGGCTTCCTGCGTAGTGTTCTTGTTTGGCCACCCCTCTTTTAATTTGCTGTTCTCGCAGTCTGGCCATGGTTGTAGATTCACAGTCATCACTTGGTTCACGCAAAAGTCTTACTTCTCGTAGAGCATTCAGAATGTCAGCCTGGTCCATAGCGCGTCCGCCCTCCACAGTAGCCTCACCTGCGAGCTTGTCAGCCCGCTCATTTCCTTGTCATGGATGGTCACTTTGTGTCCATCATCAGCCGTCTGGTCAGTTTTGTGTCCATCATCAGCCGTCTGGTCAGTTTGTGTCCGTCATTAACCGTCTTGTCAGTTTGTGTCCATCATCAGCCGTCTGGTCACTTTTGTGTCCATCATCACCCGCCTGATCAATTTGTGCCAGTCATTACCCGCCTGATCAGTTTGTGCCCATCATTACTCGCCTGGTCAGTTTGTGCCCATCATTACCCGTCCTGTCAGTTTGTGCCCATCATCACCCGCCTGATCAGTTTGTGCCAATCATTACCATCTGGTCAGTTTGTGCCCATCAATACCCGCCTGGTCAGTTTGTGCCCATCATTACCCGTCTTGTCAGTTTGTGTCCATCATCCACCGTCTGGTCACTCTGTGCCCATCATCAGCCGTCTGGTCAGTTTGTGTCCATCATCCACCGTCTGGTCAGTTTGAGTCCATCATCCACCATCTGATCACTCTGTGTCTATCATCCACCGTCTGGTCACTATGTGTCCATCATCAGCCGTCTGGCCAGTTTGTGTCCATCATCAGCCTTCTGGTCACTCTGTGTCCACCATCAGCCATCTGGCCAGTTTGTGTCCATCATCCACCATCTGGTCACTCTGTGTCCATCATCCTCCATCTGGTCAGTGTGTGTCCATTATCCACCATCTGGTCACTTTGTGTCTGTTATCAGCCGTCTGGTCACTTCGTGTCCATTATCCACCATCTGGTCATTTTGTGACCATCATCCACCGTCTGGTCAGCATATCCATAATTAGCCGTGTGATCAGTTTATGAGATAAGATCAGAAATGAAGAAATCAGGACTAAAGTAGGTGTTGAAGCCACACTAGATTTTATTAGAAAGCAGCAAGTCAAATGGTTTGGCCATGTAAGTAGGTTACCAGTCAACAGCATGCCACAACAAGCAATGATGTACAGACCAGATTGAAACAGAGGAAGAGGCCAACCACGTAAACGTTGGACGGAGGGAATAGCAGAATCCATGGGAATATCGATATATGAAGCCCATAACCGGGCACTCTCACGAAGTTTATACTTCACCTCGACACCGCAAGGTACAAGAGGAACATGATGAGATGAGATCAGTTTATGTCCATCTTTGCACGTGTGGTCAGTTTATGTCCATCTTTACACTCAGGGGCGTCACTAGGGGGGGGGGTGCGGGGGGTGCGGGACCGCACCGGGTGACACCATCAAGGGGTGACACCAAAATAAAAAAATTGCAAATTTGACAAAGCAGACATAGCAAAATAACAAAAATTTAACTTTGTCCGAGTTTGTCGAAGTTCTTTATTTATGTTGTACCTGAAGTATTGAAGTTATATTGTTCAATTTGTTTTCTTTCTTATGTCCTTATTAACTTTTTGACTTATTTTACAAACATTACTATATGCTATTATATATGGTACAGGAACACTCGGAAGAAGACCATGGTGAAAGTCTAGAGGGGTGACACCAAGAGTTTACCGCACTGGGTGACACCAACTCCAGTGACGCCACTGTTTACACTTGTGGCATCTTTGCACGTGTGGTCAGTTTGTGTCCATCATCACCTATTTGATCAGTAAGATCGAGATGAGAATAAATGGAAAGATGAGAACAATGACAAGAAAATGAAAATATGTGCTGATCTCAGAATCCCAGACTGTGATATGGTAGAGCTGTGACATACTATAAGGCAAAGATCACAACACACATGCCCCAAGCCTGTACTAGGATCTACTCTGGGAATACCCGTACCGCCCCTGTTCACATATCGGCATATGACGAAATAGTTGAGAGCATGATTCGCAATCCTGCATACCACTTTCAAAACACAGCTGGGCTTGCGCTGGTTTTCATCTAATAGTATAAGCGACCGACGCTCAGACAGCAATGGCAAGTTGCAAAACGTAAACTTACCAAGTAAATCCAAACCGCAAAATATGCTGGGTTTGACCGCGATGTACCTGTTCACACACCCCAAAGAATTATTTTCTGTTGGCAATGAAATCTGTGACAGAGACCCCCCTCATTCTCTTCTCTCTTGTGTTGTGTGTACTCCCCTGACGTCATTTATTACACCTTAGCCACCCCTTCACACATTCATATCCCTCTCTCCCTCTAAAACCCCGTCGTATCCCCGATTCTCAAACATCGTATTTGGAAACCCAGCCAAGCCTAAATCTTGCCAGATTTCCCCCATTCAACATTTCGACAAGCCATTCCAGTGGTTGTTGTATTCCATTTCCGTGAGAAAACGCTAATCTGGCCTGGTGCTGGCTGCACTTTGTATTTACCATTCGACCTGATTCTGCGAACAATTTTCCCCGCGCCAAATTTGTTTCGCCATTTGGCCAACCAATCCAAGTTGGCTTTTCAAAGAGAATCTAAAGGGGAAATCTTCGTTTATTCTTGTTAGACCCCATGAAGATTAAACAAAACAGAAGGGGGGAAAGAGTTCTTAAGAGATAATGTAAGCCAGGGCGGGCGAGCGGGCGTTGGTATTCAAGAAAATATGATACACTACAGAAAGGATCAAACGGGAGAGAAAGGACGGGGGAGTGGAGCGGGAAAGTGTGTGTTGGTGATGTGAGAGCAACAGATAAAAGGGATCAAATAGACGTAGCATGGGATCGTTACTTGTGAAGTATTGAGAGACAACAAAAAGCGACCAGGATGTAAAAGGCGGAAGTGGGTGCGGTAGCCTTTGAATGAGAAACTGGTCAATGAAATAAATAAAAACAGCCATTGATTGGTCAGTGAGAAAGTCTGTAACAAGTCGTTACAGTCGCTAAACTAACAGGTCAATAAGCTCAATCAATCAATCAATCAACCAATCACTCAATCAATCAGTTGCCGTCTCCACATTGAATGTT